>JAMKCH010057409.1:0-20200 GCA_023653785.1 Ophioderma brevispina
GTGGTTGGCTGATCCTCTTCCTCCTGGTGGAAGAGGTCAAAGGTCTTCTTGGCTTTAGCCCTGGCATGTACTGGAACACTGATATCCAGCTGTGGTACCTTCGCTGCGTCCACGGTGCGTTGCTATAGGTCAAATGATAGAGAATTAGTTGAAATTAACAATACCAGTGAAGAAAAACGTTGCCCACATCACATACTGTCTTATCTGACGAAATGCCGTTTTCGAGAAAATCGCCATTGAAAATTCTACCGGGGGGGGATTTCAGATTTATAAATTTTATTTCATCAGCTAGCTTTATTAATATTATACAACCATTTAAAAATAACATGTACAAAGAATTTAAAAAAAAATAAATATATTAAAATTGAGAAACGAAATTAAGGGCTAGCAGGGGAATTGCCCAGACACAGGGATACCTGACCAGCAGGTCCCTGGCAAGGATTAAAATATCGACTCAGCAATCAAACAATACAAACAACACAAGACAAGCGGATAAAATTACAAATTGAATAAGGACGGATTATTCCAAGAGGGTTCAGACTTATGCTGAATGATGTGCAGAGGGCAATTTTTGCCAGGTTATTTCTCACATCCTTGAACGAGTGTTTAACTTCGGAAAACTTAATCAGCTTTTTAAGCCTCGTAGCATTGTCAGGTGATATATAACCTCTACTACCGAGTTCAAAGGCCAGCAGCTCAACGTCAAAGTTCCGGTCCTGCAGATCGTTCACTAAACTAGCATATCTGTTCATTTTCCTAATGTGGGTGGTATCCATGTTGGTTTCAAATGGGACAGAGAGCTCAAAGATGCAAAGCTTCTTAAGCTTCGGCCAGTACAGGACTAGATCTGGACGTTGAGCTGTTGGCAATACATCATGAGGAATAGTACAATTAATTTGCCAATCATGGTCGGAGAGATCAACTGATACGCTTGGAGCGTTGGTGGCATTGGATCTTGAATTAAATAAGCTTGACAAATAATACAAAAACTGAGTCATGCCTCCATGTATAACGACCTTGTTTTAACATGACTTGGCAGCAGTTGAGAATATGATGTAAGGTTTGACAGTTTCCACACAGGGGACATTTTGTGTTCGCGACTCCGCGTTGGCGCCAGCGACCAAGATTTGCAAGTGTAGGAAGAGAATCGGTTGACGCATTGAGAATAAATTGAAGTACACCCTTTGGCAATTGATAAATGATATGTTTCCAGGAAAAACATGATTCTTGAAGCTTCAAGATCTCAAGGAATCTCCCCTGAACTATAATAGATTCAACCCATCGTGTCACCAGAGGAAAAGTTTTGGACAGCGTCGATTAGTTGGGAGAGGAGGCAGAGAAAGACAATATGTGGCCCGATTCACCTGTTTCTTGAACGAAATAAGATAATCTACCCTTTCATGTTGACATCGTTTTTACACAGGGAGTGTTAAGACTTTTGTGTTCATTCGTATCCCAAACACTGTAAGATTCATCTCACCTGTTATATTGAATATGATATCAAATACGATTAGTCAGAATGTTTGGAGTTATTGTAGCTATTAATGCGCTTACGTTGATTTGAATGCCTTCATTAAGCATAGAATTGATTTTTCTCTGCTATCAGATTATACGTTGCAATATATTTAGTGTGGAATTTTTAATTTCAACCCACTGTACATGCCCCTCATTCAATGCCCATACCTTCGGAAAAGTACTAGAGGTGACACGATGAGTTGAATCTACTATAGGAGATCTTTCACCTTCTCATCCCATAACTTGCGCATCTCTTCAGAAACAATATCTTTAACTTTGTTTAAGATTGATTTCATTTTAGGTTTTGATTGAGGGGATTCACCTGTATGTGTCTCGGTGTGGTGTTCTATATTTGAATTGCCGTAATTACTTGTATTATCACATGTGTAAGTCTCTGTGTGGTCTCTCAGAATGCTCACTGCCCTCTCATATGTTCACGACTATATGCCACAATAGAGGATTAAACATTACAATTTACTTATTAATTTGCCAATATGAAGAAAAAAGAAAAACATTGAAGGTTAGTTTTAACTGTGCTGAGTTATGAAAGTGCATTGTATTCATGATCTAAAGCTACCAAAGTCATTAAATCGGTATGGTGTGTGAAACCCAAAAAAAAGTCGTATTTTCACATTGAACGCTTAATTCACCGTTATATTTCAATTGCGTTAAGATAATCTCTTGTAAACAGTCATGTTCACCACACGAGGCAGATACGACGCACATAGCTCTGTATGTGAAAAGCGTAAACAGCTTGTTTTACGAACAGCCTAATTATACGCCTATTGAAAATACGTTGTAAATAAAACATATGACAGTATGTGAAAATCGCGATATGCAGTTTGAGCTTATTGTCAAAAAAACTCAGTAATTAATAACTCACTAATTAGGTCACTTCCAAGATTGTAAACTTGGCAGTGTATAGACCTTAACATTTATAGTACATATGCCAAAATATCTCAAAAAAGTAAAAAAATGTCAGTATCAACATGTATGTATGTGGGCGACAAATGTTGAAAATTTTACAATTAAGATGAAACGGTTAGGTTTACCAGTTGTTCATGCAACAATTTAAAAATAATGTTTACCTGTATTTTCACACATGATTTTTATCAAAATGATGTGGAAGTCCTCATCCTCCTGACACTTGACCAGTCTAGGACCACCTGTTAACACGGTCACCTGAAGAAGTACACCAACAAACAATTATAAGCAACAATTCTATTTGAATTTTTGGTTTCTTTAACGGTCCCATGAATGCTTTACACATACTTATAATACCACCAAAAAAATGGTTTCATTCCTAGGATGTATGGTATCAATGTAAAATCTGCATTGAAGCAAAGTAATGAGAAGAAAAACCGTTATTTTGATAAAAATTGGCATAAGATCATGGTGTTTTTGGACAAGCTTTCAAAGGAAATTCCAAAATGAAAGTGATTATCGCGCTGCACAAGCGTGACCAGAAGTGACGCAGAGAGTAACAAATACGCGATACGCGTCATGATGCGTCATCGTTGGAACGGCGTGCGCGTTGGCCCAGTTCTTGCATTACGTACACAGCTGACTTATCGTGATTCGCGTACGCACGTGTTGATATAATGGCATCATTTTCATTGATTTGGGCCTTAAAATTACGATAATAATGCGCTGTATTGCGACGGGTTGCACCAGCGGGCGACGACCGTACCGACAAGGAGAATAAAAACAGAATAGCTTTATTCAAGTTCCCAGACAAAGAAACGACAAGGAGAGTTATGGACGTGTGCGGTTTGCGGTTAGCCACGTTAGTGAGCTTTGTTTACAACTTGTTAACTCTGACGTCATTAAAGGGGTAAATCCAACTCCAGCATCTTGTTACGCGTTCGCGAAAACAGGAGAATGCCCGGTAAGTTTGGGATATTTTATCTTGAAATTTAACACTTTCACTATGTTCACTTTTAAAATCGGGTGTTGCGGATATATGATCACGATAATGTTGAGGTACGAAATGTAAAGAATAGAAAAGTTTACCAGTTGTTGTTTGCAAGGACCTTTAAAATTAACTATGGTAATCTTAAGAATCTTGTGGGCTTGCCATCTTTAATTCATACATTCCCGTTTCCACAGAAGCTTCGAAGGAATGGAAACTAACTGTGCAAAACCCAATAGTCAAACTACAAGAAATCAAATCTTCACATCTCACATACAAGCTAACCTATTTGCATCGGATTGACAATTAGCTTGGTTCAAAAGATCCACAAGCACACTTGAAAGTTCATTTTGTGATTCTAACCTTTTGTTTAATTCAAATTTTTAATTTTTTAGGTTTTTTCTTTTTTTAAAACCTTTTTCACAAAATTTTGAGTTGATATCCGATCTTGCGGTTTTGTGTTATACTGCAAATCTTGTTTCCCCGCGGTCCCCACTACCACTGTGCTGTACTACTGTCCGTTTAACGACAGATGATGTAAAATCATGTTTTTTTGAGTAAGGCGTCGGGGGGACGGGTTGTGACCAAGAAATGCCCCTTTAACCAAAGTGAACGCTAGGGCTAAATGCTCTACATTGGATCTTTACCTATCTTTAAAATGTCTGTGGTCAAGAGTTTCCCCGTCCCCTAACCCAGAGGACCCACACTTTTTTGCTGACACACTTATGAATTCGGAACCCTTCACGGAATAAGCCCAGTTTATTCCGGTAAGGTTTTTCCCCATCCTAATTTGTCCAGCAAAAAGTGTGGTCAGCTGGGTCATGTTACGGAACTCCCGCTGTGGTCTATGATTGTAGTTGTGTGAATCTAAGCAATAGTCAAATTTTGGGTTTCATCCATAAAATATTCTTACTCACCCTACATCCCTCTTCCATTCGCCTCAGCTGAATTCCAATACATGTTTTTCTCTTGTCTACCCTGCCTGTAAATGATCAATGTGCAAATACCTGCATAAAAAAATATTGCGAGTCCCCCGCCAGTTGGTAAGAGAGAGTTTTGCACATGTTTTCGGTTCTGGGGAATGAAGAACGGAATAGTCTGAAATATACAATGTATGACCTTTGATCTTCAGACCTGTCTCTCACAGCGACCAATACAGTAGAAACAAGGTCTGTGCTGCAAGTGTCATCTACATCTGGTCAGGGTTCTGATGTTTACAGGTGGATACAGACAGAAAGACTCGGACAGAAACATATTCTCTTTACAATCCCCCATGCCTTTTGAACCACGGATAAAAACAGCAGGTCAAATGTCAAATATTAAAAAAAAAAAAAAAAAAAAGGTAATGATAAAAAGGAAAACAAACAGCTCGTGGAGAGCAATTACCTCTTCAGTGTTTTTGACTTGAGGCCCTGGCTCTGACTGTTTAAGGTTGCTACCATGCACTGGGTCTTCGTCCACATCCTCAATTATCCTGTTCAGAAATCGACCTCTTCCTCGTCCCTGTACCTGTAAAGCTGGCCTACCTGGTTCCTCTGTCACCATAATAGTACCATGATAATTAAGGTATGATTATCAGCTATTATGCTCACCCCTCCCCCCCCCCCCCCCCCCCACCCCCCCCGACAATAACATAAATAGATTATATGAAACAATTAAAATTGAAATTTTACTTTTTTTAAAATATACAAAACTTTCAAGAAATGCACATTTACCAAATTTGTGTAAGTGGCTAATTTCATTTCTATGATTGTTTTAAAAATTTTTGTTAAAAATTTCCAAACTTTTTAGAGAAATAATTATTTCTAGCCAAGAAGGGAAGCCCTATTGAAATCCAAACTTTCTTAGATTATTTTAACCTCATATCTAAATTCCTCTTGTTAGATTTTGTTAATAAGGTTTTTAATTTTTAAAAAAAGAAAAATTTTTTATTTTGAATGGACATCATGATTGATTTAAGAGAAAAAAGATTGGCGGTTTTTGAGATGGTAATGAATAAAACGCATGCTGTGGTTTCGCACGTCACTGATTCAGTTCAGGATGGGACATGAAATCAGGTCCTTCTTTGTGGTCCTGTCTGTGCTTCCCATGTAAAATTCACAGTTAGCCTATCTTGGATAGAGTATCTACACCTTGATAGATTTAAATGGGGACTTGATAAAATGAGCCTTGTATGGTTACCTCACAAGTGGGGTCCAAGGGTCACCTAGAAGCCTTTGGTCATTTTACTTGTCACGTCATCAATACATTGTAACTCGTTTTCGAAGAGGATTGAATACACGAAACCTTTGGGATCCCATCACCTAATATGGTGTTTCACTGATATTTTACTCTGAAAACAAGGTATTTTTCATTGAATTTTACTTAAATCGTAAATACACAACGTCTTGCTGCGATTCCTCACAGGCTCATCACTTGCAGTATTCGTTGTGAGTGGGTCCGCCAGCTGTTCTGAGGTTACCCCCTCCTGCTCTTGTTAAGTTTTATCCATCACCTGTAACATTCAATGAGATTACAGCAACTGTTTTTTAATTGGTCCCTGATTGGCTCACAGTTCCATCATCATCATCGTTCGGGCAGTGGGCGAGCAGTGACTAACCAACGTTCTTCTTCATCTGCCGTCCTGGGCTATTGGTTGTAATTTGGTCACAGTACATCACAAATACCTGAGTGGGGAGTGTGGCCCATTGGTAAGGGTATTCCCCTGGTGCTGAAAGTTCCCAGTTCAAATCCTGGTGCCTTGCATAGGTCGGAGACAGAAACCCTTTGATGAGTGCGTACTTCTGGGTCCTCTGCGTATTCACTTGCCTCTGATTTGCCACCAAAGCGATCCGCGCTTTTGCTGGGTCACCACCACAACGTCATACCCCGCGCCCACCCCCCCTGTATCTCCACCCCCTTTTACAACAACAGGGTGTACGACGCGCTTGTCAAAGGTTTTCTGTCCCCGAGTATAGGTACTCAATTTTGAATTAATTTAGAATAAAACTTTTGTTAACTATTTGGGTTCCACTTCCCTGTACTACATGGACTTGGGCAAGGGAACTATGAAAACATATCCTGTCCTATGGTCCTTGGGATTTCTGAATTGATTTCTTCTGTTGGGGTGATTTTGGGGTAATCTATCAGAACGATAACTTGGTGACTAATACCACTTGAACATTGGTATTGATCTGATCTTGAACTTAACAGTTCTTTATTTTTTTCTGAACAAGACCATAAATACTGAACCATACGCCTATTATAAGATTGGTGTATAAAAAACCAACTACAAAACCCTTCCTAGTTTCTGTACAATTCTTTTTCTAATTCCTCCACAGTTGTTTTGCTTCCTCCAATGGTAGTAAACAGCTTGAGTTTTTTGGCCTTACAACAACCATCAAAGTTGTCAGCTATGCATTGTCTACATCAAGTGGGAAGGGTCTGGTTCCGTTTATTCCACGCATCTAGCTCTTTTAATAGGAATATTGCTGGAAAAAAAGAAAACCTAAACATGTATTTACCAACTAGAATGTTGGCAGTTCTCACCGCTATATTCAAAGAATAAGCTGTGGGCCCTCCTAAAAAATTAACATTTTAGTACACACCACAAATCGCCACACACAGCTACACAAGCACCAGAGATTGCAAAGTGGACCTGCCATCTTTGCTGGTGGCCAACAACAACACAAACTCAATTGCAGTTGATGTGGCTCAATGCCGATAGGTTTATCCTTCTAAAAGTCTGGTTCATTCTAGTTCCTTCTGTGAGTTAATCTACCACTCTATGACTCTATCAATGGTGAAAGAGAGAGGGATATATACTTTGTTACAACCCCTTCACACAAGACCTGGACACTTCTTCTGAACGATGGGTGTTGACAATTCTAAGACAAAATGAAACGAAAACTACACCTTTTCTGGCTAATTTTTGTGTTGGAAATCATGGCCCACATGGATAATCAAGATCACTGAGGTCTGTGATGCTTTTTGCTGAGTAATTATGTTCCCAATAGAATAAAAGTTTTAAGATAAATGCTCAAATTTTGGTAGTCTTATTTCACCGTGTGTTTTGGAGGTAAGATGGTATGCAGATGGAGAGTTCAAGGTAAACCTGTTCCAAGAACTGGAGTCAATTTGTTATATCGCCGTCATAATTTCTTAAAACAATGGCACGTGCTCGTGGCTGTTGAATTGCTTATGTGTATTGACGGTAAATTCGTGGTGTGCAGGAAATAGTGAAGGGACTGGGGGTGTGGGAGTCCTAGTGAAAGATGAGCTGGTGAAAGGTGGTGAGGGAAGAGAGGAGCTATAGGGTGATAACAGTTATAATGGTTTCGAGGAAGAGGTATGAGGTTGATATGTGGTTATGCGCCACATGTGGCAGGAAGGGTGAAGAAAATGAACAGTTTTAGGATGATTTGGCGGAGGAATGGAGGATGCAAAGTGTTGGGTGAATTGTCTTATTGTTGGTGATTGTTACTGGCAGGTGGGGAAAATGATCGAGGTTTGAAGGGGTGTTGTCATGGAGGAATTGGTTTGGAGGAGTATCTGGAAGGACGAATGTTGCTGAGTGTGTGATGAGAAGGATTTCGTTGGCCAATACATGGTTCAAGAAGAGGATACAAAGAAAGTGACTTGCTCCGGAGGGGATGAGACGGAGATTGATTTTGTGTTCGTGGTAAGAGGACGAGGAAATATCTGAAGATTTAAAGTGTAATTCCTGGAGATTGCAACACCGGTTGGTGGTTTGTCAGATCGTGGATATGAAAGGTGAAAAAGGTTGTGAGGAAGGTAGTGATGTGAGTAGGAAAGTATGGAAGAGCTGAAGAGAAGAGACAAAGAGAATTTTGGAGATGAAGTAGGGAGCTTTGTGGGGACGATGTGTCAGCTTTGTGGGGGTGCTTTAAAGAAGGGGGGTTTCAGGCATGTGATGAATGTGTGGGAAAACAAAAGGTAGGAGAGACAGAGAGATACAGTTGGTGAATGAGAGGTGAGGGATGCCGCATAGCGAGAAGAAGATGCATTGTGAATAATATTGAGAAAAATGGTAGGGGGGGAGCGAAGAGAAATAAAGGCAAGCTATAATAGGCTAACCGAAGCGAGCAAAGAAAGTGGTTGCGAAGGCTATGAAGTAGGAGGCAGTGAAGGGGCTGAGTGAGTTAAGAGAGAATCCAAACAAGTTATATAAATAGTGGAAGTCAATGAAAAAGGATGGAACAGAGATTTTGAAGGGGGAAGAGGTATGAGGGAAGTGATGGAAAGTTGAATCAGTGAGAAAGACAGAGCAGAGTCTGGAAAGAGTATTGGAGATAATCATAATGAGGCGAATGAGTGGATCAGAAGTAGCTTGATGATGGTGGAAGGGCCAGTTACGAGGGTCAGCCGGGAAGAATGTGGGAAAAGGCAAAAAGAGAAATGAAAAAGGAAAAGGAGGCGGTTGGCCCCTCATAGTGTGAGTGGAGATGATTAGTGCGAGTGGAGATATAGGGATTGGTGTGATGTACTTTTTGTGTCAGAGAGTGTTTGATGGGGGAGGGATGCCGCTGGAGTGGGCAGTGGAGTGTGGTAATTCCCTTTTAAGGAAAGGGGAGTCAATGAGTTGTGGTGCTATAGGGGTGTGAAAGTTGTTCAGAGCATGCATGAAGATTGTGGAGGGGTTCTGGATAATAGATTCGGAAGATATGAAGTGGAGAGATGCATTTGGGTATATGCCAGGGAAGGAACGATAGAGCTTTTTTTTTTAGGAGGTTGCAAGAGATCCGAGCTAAGGGCAGAAGCGTATATGTGTTTTTGTTAGACTTGGAGAAGGCTTTGATGTGTACCTAGAAAGTGTGCGTGGCGATGAGGAAGAGAGGACCAGAAGTAGTGGTTACAGCAGTGATGGAGTTTGTATAAGGAGCCAAAAAGCAAGTTAGAGTGGGGGTCGATTTTCCAGGAGTGTGAGGTGAAGTGGGGTGCATCACGGGTTCTGTACTTTCGCCATTAGTTTTTTGCCAATTGTGATTGATGTAGTCGACAGAGAGTTGCAAAGAAGGTTTGCTGAGTGAGTAGGGTTGTATCTGGATATACTTGGTTTTAATGTATTGAGAACAGAGGAGACTGAGGAGAAGTTTTGGAAATGGAAGAAGGCGTTTGAGAGGAAGGGTCTGGAAGGTAAACCTTGGGAAAACAAAATTTGCTGGTGAGTGGGGGCGGAGACGGGAGGTGTTAGTAGGTAGACCCATGTGGGGTATGTGGAAGAGAGTAAAAGCAAATTCAGTGTGGGTGTGAGAATTGGGGGAAATGGATCCATGGGAGATGGCCCAAAGATGAAGAGGTGACCCCTATTGGCAATAGATTTTTGTGTGCTATAAGATTGAGACAGGGAAGCTGGAGGGATGGGTGGAACAGGATGAAAAGTTGCGTGATGAGGAGTTGAGTCCGTTAATGATTCACATCCCTAGGGGATAAGGTTAGTTGGGGTGGTGGATGGGAGGTGGCTGACAGCGAAGTGAGGGTAGGGTGGGTGAAGTTTAGGAAGGTGGGAGGTGTTTGCATGGAAAAGATATCCTTTGAAGATGAGGAATGGTGTATAAGAGATATGTGAATCAGTGATGCTGTATGGAGTGAGACGTGGTGTACGTGAGGGAAATGAGGTGGGGATTTTGAGGAGGACAGAGAGACAAGAGATAGCGATGTGGTGGGGTAATTGATGACAGATGAAACTAATGACTTGATGCAATGTTTGTTTTGGAAGAGGCGTGACCGTTTGGCGAAGAGCGAAATTGTACGTTGTATGGGCCTGTTTGAGGACGGCCTGATTGACATGTGTTAAGAAGGGCTTTTGATTCGCGTTGAGCGGTTTGAGGAGGAGGGGACGTCCAAACAGACATGGAGAAGCAAGTGGAGGAGAGAGTAGGAGGGTTGGGTTGAGGATGATGGATGCATGAAATCGGGTGAAATGAAGGAAGGAGTCAGGGCTCTTGCTGCTGAATGTGAGGTGAAGCGGCCCACCCCCGTTGACTGGGATCAAAACCGGATTTAAAACTTTGTTAGTAGTATGCCAGTTGTCAACTTTCGTCACGACGACTTCCGGTTTACGCGCGCAATAGCAGAGATTTTGTTCAGATTACTGACAAAGTTAGCAATAAATTGATGTTTTTTACCGTAAACGGTTTTTAGTAAACCAATGAATGACAAATACCTATATGCTCTAGTTTGGCACTCTTAGTACATTTTGAAAAAGGTGTTATTTGTACTGAATCATTTCCTGACCTGACTAACATCCAAAGTTCCAAACATACACAATGAATTACTCCACAATTCTTAGAACCCTACCTGAAAATAAACTACAAAGCATCCTAGTTTTCTTCTTCTGTCTAATAGTATCCCTATCAAAACTGGGCCGCATGTCTAACAAGTGCATACAGAAGTCGTATGCGAAATAGATGTTCTGGAGGGTCCAGTAAGCTTGGTGTTCCTACTGAAGTTAAAAAGACAAAGAATTTCATCTTTGATAAATCAGTAGTAAAGGAGGAATACGTATTCCCAATGTAGAATTTGGAGTTTAATCGCATGTTTTAACATGCCTGATCATGCAATAAGGACTTCGAATTTGTTGAAAAAACTTTGCAGACTGAGATTGAACTCACAACTATATGGTTGCAAAACCAAATATGCGATATACAGCATATTGCTACTCCAAATCTGATGAAGCTATATAGTTCTTGGATATAACTGGATGATTTCTCCCCACTGTGCGATAATTGTACAGCGTCTCCGAAGGTACTTTGGCCACACTACACGCTCTTTGGTTTGAACTTTGGTTTTTTGAAAATTAAAAAATTTGAAAGTATGAAAGCTTGTGTCTTCCTGCTTTGGTTTGTTTAAATATAGGCCAAATCACCTTTGACCTTGATATTTGACTTTGACCTCACAAACAACTGGAGGTTTGCATGTAAAACCCATAAACCAAGTTTGTTCCAATTGAACTTCATCTTTTCAAATGAGTCAATTTTCCATTTTCATGCCACTTTACACACTTGACCTCACTGACCTTTGACTTGGTAGGTGACCTTTGACCTCCTCAACGAATGGGGATCGACTTTTGCACTATTACTCAGTGTTGGTTCCAACTGAACTTTGACTTTTCAAATAGTCAATTTCACATTTTTCCACTCAGCCTACCTTACCTTGACCATCCTGACCTTGTATGTGACCTTTGACCGTCATCAACAAATGGGGGATGCCATGTTTGCCATGACCCACGTTTGATATTAAAATTGGTATGATTGAGCATGATACACAAGATATTGGTCGAGCTATAAGTTTTAAAAAATTGTGCAGAACGCGCACGTCGAGCCAATAATTTTTAAAACTTCAGCAAGATCAATCTCTTTGTGTATCGGCGAAAAAATCCATCCATTTTAATCATTCAATTAATGGTTTTTTTTTCCTAATCGGACTTGAACCCAAGCTAGTGAGGGTGTTTGACTTAGTAAATTCAATTTAGTTTATAAACAGACCTGGGGACCATAAAAGGAAAGGGAACCTGGAAACAAACAGAAACCCAAATATTGTAATGGAACCACCAAAAAATGGAAACCGATAGCCAAAGGATCTCTAAGAAATTGAACCAGTAGAGACACTGGGAAATACCAAGAAATGGAACCAGTAGACACTAGGATCCACCAAAATATTGTACCCATAGCAACTGGGAACCAACAAAATATTGAAAACCAACAGCAACTGGAAACTACGACATATGATGAAAACCAGTAGTGTACCAGGGGAAAAACAAAATTTGAACTAGTTAGCAATGCGGAAACCACCAAAAGAAACCGACAGCCACAGGAACCTATTAAATTTTAACCAGTAGACACTGGGAACCACAAAGAAATTACACCAGACACACCAGGAACCACCAAGAAAATGGAACCAATAGCCACTGGGAACCACCAATAATTGGAACAGTAGCAACTAGGGAACCAGCAAAAAAACACAAGGAACTCCAAAAAATTGAATCAGTAGACACTGGAAACCGAGGAAATAGAACCAATAGCACTGGGAACCAGAATACGTGGAAACCAGTTAGCCACTGGAAGCACCAAAGGAGTTGTAACTACAGGACAAAGAGAACCAGCCGTTTAGCTGAAACCGGGGGACAGGCCCACCACCAAAGATAAACAAATAACAACAAGCTCCCCCCCCCCCCACACACTCTGTAATGGAACATCAATACTACCCTAACCACTGGCTACCTTATTTCACTGTTAAATTATTGATTTCTTATATTAATATGTGAATGGGCACTCCATCACAATAGTGGATGAGGAGGTCCAAAAGTGTGCGGGAAAAAAATTGGTTCATACCAAAGCCAATTGCAGTACTATTGGTTGCCTGTAAGTGTGAGAACGTATAGGACGGAAGATTCTGAAAACATAATAATGGTTAAATCCATCAAAGTAAGTAGTGGATATTACAGGCAAATATTAACCCTTTTTCACAACAACAGACATCAACAACAACAGACATCAACAACAACAGACATCAACAACAACAACTACAGTGGACAAAGTGATCCCAATGTGTCTTCCTGCCTTGGCAGGCGACACAAAAACTGCTAGAAAAGCTATCATAATGTTCACAGAGAAGTTGGTATAGACAAGTAACATCAATGTTAGAAACATGGGTAATCCTATTAGCACCCAGTATCGTGAAGTAACTTAGTACGAGGACTAAATCCTGCCACTTACATACCTCCATACCCATCCTGATGTCTTCCAACACAGCATCCACAACTTGAATGCCTACATAGTCATGGTACAACACCAGGCCTGCCAGCAGATTGGCCATACAATGTACATTGTTGAATTTCACATTCCAGACACTGCTTAGGCACTTGACAGCATAATGTCTAATCTGCATTCACAATTCATAAAAAAAGAAATATTTAATTTGTAAACAATAGAAAAATAATGAAACCAATTAAGAAACATGTAATAATTATGCAAAAATATTGCTTGTCTTAGAAGGGGGAACTTTAACCAAAATGTACTTTATAGTTGTAAAAAGCTATGCAAAATGCAGGAAATTTGACTGCTCAGATACTTGGATATTTTTTCTCTAGGGTTAGCCATTAGAAAGAAATCCTCTTACCTTCAAGTTATCCCAAGGCAATTTCCTCATTTGCTTCAAAACCTTTTCAACGGTAACCTTGGTGAGGTCTTTGAACAGAAGCTTGCGGATGTACTCATGGAGTGGAGGGCGCACTTTCTGCTCCATCTAATAAAACAAAAAGTAATTCAATTAACTATTTTACACTGTGTTTATGCATATAGTTTGATCAGTACCTAATTTGTAGTCATTGTCTGTTAATCAGCATGTAAAGTAATTTTAAACTTACAAAGATAAAATGAAAATGTTTTGAGGACTAAGTGTCCAGTTGTTACCTGTTTAGACTCAGGTGGGTTGCAGTAGAAGAAGGCATTTTCTACCATGGTGCTGTGTCTCTCGTTCATGTGCATTTTGTTCCTTTTACGCATCATCAAGTCCTGTAGAATAAAAGTCAGAATTTAAAAGAAAAGCTATTAAATAGAGATACCAGCTTTCTGAGCAGTTACGCGAGTTGATATAGAATAGTGTCGTGTTCGTCCATCAGTGATGCGGATGACCATGAAAAGACAACTACTTCAAAGGATAAAAATCCTGAAAAAGAATTGCGATGTCATGACTTGCACATGGGTTGGTTTACAGTGAGGGAAATTTGCACAGCATTGACCTCACTCTCTTGTCCAGGCTCATCTATATGCAATGGCAAGACAAAGTTGAGACGGCTGGAGATGATACTGGATGCAGTGAACAGCCTAAAGAGACTTTCTGCTGCGTTGTCCCCAACAAGGGTTCCACAACCCTATACAGATGGAATAGAGCCTAAAAGGATATAAAGGGAAAGAGTTCAGCACTTGGTCCAGTTGCCACATGTACTGTATCATATGGGGATACACTCGAGCCACCAACCACCAACTGTTGTATGTCCATGCGGGTCAAAAGTTGTTGGTAAATCAATGTTACTGATCATCTCAGGGCTCAGGTGTCTCTAACCCTAGTCAACTTAGCTGATGACAAACCACTAAAACCTAGGTAACTGGAATGCTGAGAAAGGAAAAGAACTAGGAAAGGGAAAAGGGCTATATAGAATAGTATGAGCATAACTGAAAGCAACACTAACACATTAGACACAATTCATAATTTAAGACCTTAATTTCAATTTGTCATAGAGTACCGGTTCAAATTCATACCTTTGTATAGCCTACTTACCAGGAGTGCTTTAGTCCTGAGGTGTGAATCCTTGGATCTGTAGAGATACCTGCCACAGACATCTAGGAGATTACATGCCATGTCAATGTGGTGATGCTGAAAGACTTGAAGTACTTGCTGAAACCAACAACATCAATGCATTATGCAACAACAAAAAGAAGACAATTTTTATAACTGGAACGGCTCTTCCACTGCGTCGGTCGGGGGGTGGGGGGGGGGTAATTTTTCCTTCAATTATATAATAACTCATAGACTGTGAGATCATATTAATGTCATACTACTTTGATTTATGAGTAAGAAGTGTAAATAACAGCATTTTCTTTACTTGGGTCATTCAAATTTTGGAAGCAAATAATCAACGAGTAATACAATTTTATCCTGAAATTTCATGAATTGGGGTTGGTTTTTATTAGTACAAAAATTCTTTGCTACTTATGTATTTTTTTTTTGGTGGGGCTTGGTTGAGTTCATTGAACAGATTTTCTTTTTTGTCACTTTAAGTTATGCAGGTATCAAGAAGAAGAAATACAATACAAAACATATTGACGGGTATGTATGCAATTAATATTTCAACACATCAATATAATCCAAGAGACATGAATAAAAACAGTTCATTTAATAATTTGGTCACCTACATTTTACACTTTCCCCAGACTTTGGGCTACTTCTAGCCCAGATTCGCATCAGTGGTTTCATTGTTTTAGTGCAGTGAAGCTGAACCAATGCTAACAGCTAGTGAGACATGGCAATTCTGGCCGGAACCTGCCCTTGATTTCTAGACATAATGTCTCGCCTCTAGGCTGTTTTTCAATGAAACTGTAACCTGATATCGTCTGGTCTGCCCACAGAATAGTACAATACAGCTCTATTGTTTTATTCTCACATAACACTCTCAACCTCACCTTGAGACACATCAGGGTGTCAGCCTTGGGGCACATCTTAAACTTGGTTAGTTCACCTGCAAAGAGATGATTCACTATAAGATTATACATATTACAAATATGGCTATTCTCTATAAAGCTATACTTTGACTAATACAATTATAGAATTTACAGTGTCTTTCTCTTAAGCTCATGGATAAAGGGAAAAATCATAGAGGTTTCCGCCAAAACTTATTGACATCCTAAGTGTTTAAACTACAATTATATTAAAACTTTCTCATCACTTACCAAGAAACCTTACCACCTTGATCTTTGACTCAATTTTCATTTGATCTTTCTTGCGCATCTGTCAATGTAACATAAGGAGACATCCGAAGTTAAAACTAGAAAGAGGAGCTCAAACTGGGAAGTTTAATAAATAGTGAATAAAGTATGGAATATACCCCTGCATACTTATAATACCATTCTTTTTTATTTCTAATTCCTGCTACAAGTGAGCATACTTTGCACTTCAAATTTGATTGAGAAATAGGTGCAACTTAATATTCTAATAATTCAGTGACATGTGCAGTCCACAGCCAACTTATGATCTGAAGGTCCTGGGATTCACGTCTGCTGCGCTAATGTGTGGTGCACTTGGGCAAGGCACATTACCTTGCATGCCTCTCCTCTACCAGGTGAAAACTGGGGAGTTTGTTATGGAAAGTTTACATCTAAGTGCTGGTAGCTAGGAGCCGCAACTACTGTTTGCCAACTTTGAATAAAAATGATTGTGCTGATTTCAAAGTGACTGCACTATAAATAATTGTAAGCGCCATGATACTTCGGTGAATGGCATCCCTAAATACCAGTATATTTGTTCTATATTGCACCAATATCACATTTGAAAAACTTACCATATATAAAGGCTGCAAACAGTACAAAGATTTAATACTTATCACTTACGTGCCATCTGAAGTCCTGCTTCAGTTTCTCTACAAGATCGGTAGCGATGTCAGGCATACATGGATAAAGTGTGGCTACCAAACGAGAGTAGAATGCTAATAAGTCCAATCTAGTAAACCATGACAAAACATAATCAGTAGAACGAGCATTCTTAACATAGAAATTACAAAGAGCCAGATGAACATAATTAGTACCTGTATTGCTATTAATACATATTTTAGTTTGCTGATGAAGTCAATCCGGTTTCTTACCAGGTCAATTGACACAAGCTTATTTTCACAGACAAAGCTTTTGGTTAGCACCTTTTAACAAATGGGAGGGGTGTTGGGTGCAGTTCCATCCCCCAGTTCCATAAAGGGCAATTTTTTGGTGGCTGAATTTTTTATTAAAAGGTCAAATTTTAGATAAATTCTGACAAGAAGCCACTTTGGTGATGAGATTTGTTAAAAAGGTCAAAAGGACCATTTAGGGGGGGGGGGGGGTTAGGTCCACTTATACCAAAACATTCCATTTTTAAAAGCTTTCCGCCACTCCCCCCACATAAATCTGCATACACCTGGGTGGGACCAGATCATGCTCAATTATATGCTAAACAATGTGTATATTTATTTCATTAATCATGAATACAAATTTCCATAAATAAAACAGACATTGCCTCAAATGTGTCATATGTTGTTGAAAGCTTGGTTCACCCTGATGTCCTTTTATTAAAAGTTGTTAAGTGGCCTTTGGATCTTTGTCCTTGAATAATATAATTTCAAGCTGGTTACCAAACAGAAGGTATTGGCTGACTATTTAATGTACTACTGCTAAAAAATTTGGAATCCAGCATACTCAAAACAAGTTCATCAAAATTTAAATAGATGTGGCCCTCTTTTGGTTAGCACGTTAACAAATCTCCACTCTTGAGTAAGAGCGTACCTTGTACGAGGGACATTGAATAAGCCTTGACCAGCTTCTTGCTATAGATTTGGTGTTAAGATTCATGCAGAACTCAACTGCAGCCTGAAATAGGAGATGTACTATGAACAGTGTGAATCAAAGGTCATAATGTATAGTTCCTTTTGTTCAAGGAGGATCTGCATTGGAATCAGAAAAACTTATTGTCTTTAATGTACTTTTTGTTTGGGGTGTGAAATCACTCATTCCTAACTGTAAGCCATATCAACAAACTATGGAAGGGACTAACATGACAGCTTATCCTATTAAAGTTAAACTCTTTTACTAATTTCTGTCATAATTTTTTCAGCTGCACTGTTAAGGAATTTAATTAAAAAATACACCGTTCACCAAATGCATGCGTCATCTGCCGTTGTGGTTTGTTGCAAAATGGGCTAAAGATCACAAGAGGTCAACCTAGTCACGTGCGCTAGTGTTTTGTCTATACCACCCTTCACTCACCTATAATCATGCTTTAATTCCAATGACAGGCAATCCTAGTTGTGCAACCAAAAACCCCACTGATTTTCTACCAAACTCGAGGTTAATAAAGTCTACCTGGTTTGCCTCTCGCCTTTAGGTATTTATTGCATGTTTTGACCTACCTTTCAATAAAATCCCTGTTGACACATTCAGGTAGTTTCTGTAAGAAGGCATCCAACATCACTTTCATGCTCACTACTTGTTTACCTTCTTCCTCTTCTTCATCTTCATCCTCATCTGGCTCTATAAAACTTAAGAATTTACCAATTAAAGTTTCTCTAGATTATTGACTTTATTCTATTTTGTCATAATAAATGACTAGATAGCTTTATGAATTGACCTAGCTCCGTCAAAAAAAACAACATTAGATAAATCTCTGGTAAGGAACCCACCTTCATTTCTGGCTCTTCCCGATTCAGTCTCTTCTACCACAGCATCCTCTTCTCCCTTAGATTCCTTCACCGTCTGTTGTAACCTTCCCTCCACTGGCCTCTCTTCAGTCAGTCAGCCTCCTTTGGCACTTTCATCTCCCTTCCAGAGCCTGAATATCTGAAAGGACCAAAATTGTCAAAAACATGATTTTGTGATACCAGCAACATTTTCTCTGTTTATTGTTCAACAAACCATCTTCCCCCCCAAAAAAGCTCATTTCTTAATTTTAGGCAATCGTGATGGCCTGTTTTCATGTTATGAACAAAATGTTTGTTACCATACTGCCCTGTAGGTCCCATGTTGTAATTTTGTTCATTTTACAGACAGAAAATTACAGAATTCCTAAAAAATTCTTGCAGGCACGACTGAATCTGGACCTACGATTAGGCACACATGCATTACTTAGTCTAACAGTTCAGATGATTTTTAGACATATCGACTTTATTTATAGTAAGTTGGGGGACGAACGGGATGGGACCACAAAATGCCCCATAAAAAGTTGCAAGTAACTAATAATACCACAATGTTTTTGTTTTCATGATTCCTTCCTGACATACTTACCCCATTATGAACTACCCCTCAAAGTAGGAGGTGGTATTAGTATTTAACGGGACACATCAACACATTGGTCATTTTAGTGTCACAAAGATACTTTATTTAATTCGCTTTATTATCTATAATTAGGGAAGAAAGCCCAGTTTTAGAAGCAGGAGGAAACTCAAAAAAAAAAGAGTACCGGAGAAAACAGGCAAAGCGAGTATGGATGGACTGGAAACCACACACACATGAATGCAGGCACACCACAGTGGTGCGAAGTAAGGGAAGACCCACTGCGCTTACCTGAACCCCACTAAAGTAGGACTTACAGCATACCTGCCAACCATTGAGAACCAAAAATCAGAATGCATGTGTCGCCAAACACCATCACGAAAGACCTATGGGGTGGTGTCTATTTGTGATGCACTTTAAGGCCTCTAGTAAGTACACAGCACCTGATGTACTGGATTTTCGGGCTTCTAAAGCTGCAGGAAGTGCTTAAGGAGCCCAAACATATTCTTTAGGCTTTTCTGGCAAGTATTTCAAGATTTGTTTGAAATTTAGACTCACCCAAAGTTGTGAGATTGTTTTTTCTATTGTTATACATGTATACTTACGAACTGATCCCAAAATAGTGCATTTTGTTTGCCTCAAAAAACGCCATCAGCACCCCTTATGCCCACTTAAAAATTTTGGTGCGCCAATGCCTAGTAGCGGTTCCCACGATAGCATCGGTACGCCACACTATCGCCACGGGCATCCATGGAACCTTTGCTCATTTTTGTACCTTCCCCAAGGCTCCACTGGCGGGGAAGGGCCTGGATCTGGAATGAGGGTTATGTGGATCATTCGTAAGTATTACATGTATAAAATCGAACAATTCACAACATTTGGTGGAGTATATTCTATTTTATCCTTTCATAACATTACGAAATGATTCCCAACTAGGGCAGGGGATGCACACTGGTCACTAGGTGGAGGAAGTGGAGCGGGTAGTGCAGTTGCTACGGGGTTTTCACGCCATGTGAATTCTATGGAAGCTTAAATAATTTAGCCCCAAGTAAACCATATTACCGATATCATGATAGAACATAGCACCTCTATGTCGAAGTTATACAATTGTATATAGTATTTACGGCATTCCTCACCTTATGAGCATAATGGTAATGATGCCGTAGCATCCTTCCTATACTCTGGCTGCTTGCTGACAGGATGGTTTTGGTCACAATTTAAAACTAGTAAGGACGTCTTTCAATACAAAACATTCTGGAACGTT
>JAMKCH010057416.1:0-15516 GCA_023653785.1 Ophioderma brevispina
CCTTTCTGGCTTGTACGATATGTTATATACTGAATAAATTGAATCTGATCTTGGTGTTTGAGATTGGGGATTTGAGCGGACAGCGAGAGAGCGAAGTAGTGGAGGATGGTGGTGTAAGTGAAGTAGATGGATAGGAAGAAGAGAAGGACTTAATACAAGATGTTGGGGTTGAAGAAGGCGTGGACTGGGTGGACAAGGTGAATGGGTGTATGTTGGTATGGGACGTGATGAGAGCAGTTTTAAGAAGGGTCTGGTTCGGGGGGGTGGTTCAGGAGGAGTGGGGAGCTATGAACCAAAGAAGAACATGGAGAGAAGCAAGTGGAGGAGCGGAGTAGGAGAATTGGTGAGGATGCACTGAATCGGTCAAACGTGGAGGGAGGGGGTAAGGGTGTTTGCTGCGAGTGTTGAGGTAATTCGGCCACCCAGTGCCTGAGGATAAAAACTAATTTAAAATTTGGGAATTTTGAAAATAAAATGCATTTCAGCTACAAAAACTTCCTCATCCTAATCCTCCTCTACTCAACCACCCCAACACCACCACCACCACCCACTAACTAATGACGCTTGGTTAATCTGAAAAATCTCTGAAAACCAAAGCATTCCATTGATCGCAATGTGCGAATTAACCCAAGATTCAAGACATCGTTCCTGCATTTGTAATTTGAGGGAATAGACTCAAGTAACATACTCAAAAAGGGCAAAAGACATGGCATTTGTTAAGCATTGAAAAAACAAGGTTAGATTAGCTTCTGCTCCCCAGTCAGCAACACAGTATATGCTTTGTTCCGATTATGTACTAGGTAAAGGATCTATCTATTTAAAGGGTTTTCTAACTCGGTATTTTCATGTGATACCGAAAACAGGAAGTGACTATGATTCGTTGAAACAACTACAGGCTCTATACATTTTCTCACATGTTTGACAGGTACTCTGTGGGTACTGACTGAACAACATTGGTTATTGATTTGTTGCAAGAAGGCTCTGGTAGCCTGTGTCTAGGGAATAAGGAAAATTGAAAACCAAGATCAGCAAAATTGCACTTGTCAGGGTGCCGTGACATCCATAAGAATTCTACCCGTGCATGAAAGAATCATCATTATTTGTTGACTAAGAGGTATTGCTGATTTCAGTCATTACAATATTCTCTAGCCATAATGGATTAACAACACTACCGGAGATGCCACCAACAGGCCTCTAATGAGATAAGAGTTTCTTACTGGCAGCCGATTTTGGTAGCAGTGTCAGTTTCTCATAATGTCATTGGACTCTTTGGCAACTCATGATTATCCTCCGTATCGCTCTTCTCGTAAACTCAGACAGCCACAAATGTCTTAGTTACCAGTTTGGCAGTAGCCAGACCTGCTAGCGTGTTTCTTCTTGATATGGTAGCTGTAGCATCCTTGGGGAACTGGCTGGCCTATACCACAGGATACTGGATTGTCAAATGACTGGGTTTTCATGATTCCATGTTGTTGGAAAAGTTTGTATACTTGGGAGTATAGCAGTAAACCGACCTCAACTCTCATAAACCATTATTGTACAGGCAAATATTCGAGTTTGGAAGGCTTGGATCTTGGTTGGAATAAATGGGATTTTCCAGGGGGCAGTCCCTGATTTCTCTGATGACAGGATTGTGCAGTTGGGTATGATGAAACACAATTGGCCTGTAATCTTTTGGTTGTGGAAAAACCTTTGGTCACTTTTGCACTTGTTTCAAGTCTAGTTGCTATCCCCCATCCCCCTTTCTGCTGACCATCACAGAATTTACACCTGGATTTTATTACTTAAAGATTCACTTTCGGGCACTGAAGAAAGGCCAAATGGCAGAACTGTCCACAGTTTCAGGAAAGATTGGATAACATGGACTCCTGTGAAAGACACAGTGGCTCTCTGTGTCAAATGGAACTATGAATGGAAGAACCCCTGCAATCAAAGCAAGCGTAAGAGGTCCAAGAGGGAAGATACCCAATCACAATGAATCACCAAAAAAAACCTTTTCCTGAGTGTTTGTGCATTTTTGCATGTTTTCTTCCTTATTTTTTTTAATTTTATTTTGCTACAAATCGGCCTGTATTTCAAAGCCAGTTTTACATACATCCAAACTGGCCCCATCTTTTTCCAATAGCACCCTCAATTTTGTTTCCATTTACGCTTGCAATCATCCAGGACTTCAAATTTGTGTTTAGACACATGATGAGACGGTCTTATGCCAAGATTCCACACCATCAAGCATTTCTACAGTAACCTACTGGAATATTCACATTACCCGTATTGCCTCAAAGGTAACAGAAATCTGGTTTTATTAAAAGAAATTTAAAGGCATCACTAAAAATCAAGATCATAGCGTATATGTCCTTTGTAAGACCATTAGAGTACTGCGGAGCCGTTTGGGACCCACACACAGCGGAATTAACATCTAAGCTGAAGTTGTACAACGGCGAGCAGCTCGGTTTACCTTAAATGATTACAATTGGCAGAGCAGTGTGGGACCGTATGCTACAGGAGCTTGAAGTGGTAACTTTGTCATCTCGAAGGAAATCAGTCGTATGTCCTCGCCTTTCTCCACAAAGCCGTCCAGGGGAACCTCGCCATTCCAACCGGAAGCCTACTGCGCCCAGTAACTCGCCCCACCAAAGACGCACAGCAAGTCATTTATAAACATATCGACTAATCAGAAACATATAATATCATTTTTTTCCACGGACTGTAGCTGTGTGGAATCGACTGCCAGAAATCATCATCAATATCAACAACACCAAAGGACTTCAAAGCACGCTCTTCACGAATCAACTAGTTTAATTAATTAGCACACACACCATCGCCTTTCCGTTTTCCCCCAGCAGGGGTTGTTGGAAAGTACCTATCCAGATCCAGAGAAGTACTAAGAGTTTTTCCCACTTTTTCAGACGGTTCAAAAGAGTTTGCCCCCAAAAAGCAGAGAAACAGTAATTTGGTGACTACAGGAAAGGTATCAATAGTAATAATGATGTAAATAATCAAGGTTTAATATAAATCATGACCATGCTATCGGCATTTAAGCACTATTCTGATTGGTCACTGGAAGGTAAGGAAATAAGGTATTATAGGAGACTACGTAAGAGTGTTGTTATGGTTTACACCAGGTTCTCAATTAATTAGCAAGAAGGGCCAGAGAATGCCACATATTTGAAGTTCTCCTACCCGAGGGTCCAAACAATACACCCAATTTTTCTTATGTTGCCCCTTTCTTTTTTAGAGCAAGTTGAGGCCCAAAATTCAATGATTGGCGGCGGGATTTGGCCTGCAGGCTCCTATTGAGAACCCCTGAAGTTAATTTTGATTGTTACTCAAGGGCATCTCATTTTGTTGTGCAATGAGCCATTCAAAAGATTGTAATCATGGGTGGTAGTTGCCCAGGGTGTTTTTTTCCACAGATTATAAAATATTCCCCCCATGAGAACCGTTTGGCTCCCGTTTCGGTGTTTTGTGAAAAATGGCTGTTTTGTTAATAAATTAAATTTTTATACCACAAAACCCACTAACACACGTTAAAATAGATTATTTAGTGTGGGAGTTCCACCAAATAATTTGTAAATTTTATGACACAATTTCGATCAATTTTGAATCAATTTGATTATTTTTGATACAAAAATTAGTTGAAAAATTGACAAATATCTTGTGCCCCCTCCCGCTGAAATATTTTCCGTAATAAATATTGTTTTTTAAACAAAGTAATCATTTTGATACTTAATGTGTTTGAAGGGAACAGTTGGACGTGACATTTCCTGTGTTTTTGTTTACTTCACTGTTTATGTTCATAATGTAAAAGGCATGACTTTGGTGTAGGATTTCAAACAAGATATATCAAAAAAACAAACTGAAAGTATAAACTATTTAAAAGTAATATGTATCAATCTGTTGTACTAACTTGATTTTCTAAGTGATGGTCCTTAACCCTTTTGACCACAACACTTCTGTCAGTGTTTTGAGATGGAAAATGTATCATTTGATGATCTTAAGGGGGGACATGGCATCATTTTGCTTTTTATAGATCATAATTGTGTGTTTCTAATTCTTGAATTCTCACAAACTGTCAGGAGTATTTTCATTTTATTTGGTACAAAATCGGCTTTCCGTTCAAATGTTATGGTTCATCGGAGTGTACGGCATCACACAGAGAAAGACAATTTCTTATGTTTTCGTATTGTTTTTCAAGCAGTATATATAAGAGAATTAACCAAAATAAATTAATTATGGGGTAAAGTGACCATTTACAGAGTTGTTTTTAATTTAAAAAATAGTATTATTAATAGAATTGATACCTTTTAGAATTACAAAACAAAAATTTTTTTTTTTTGTGTTTTTGTTTGCAATAATATTTACTTTAATAATTGCTTAATTACTGCTTCTAACCATTTATTGGCCTAATATCTTTTTTGTGACATTTTTTTGAAGGTTGAAACTTGCCCCCCCCCCTTGTATCTCAAAAACGTTTGAACTATTTACTTCAAATTTGGCTACAAAACTAGTTAGAGTAGGCGCGAAACAAAAACCATGTTTTACGGGCCCAGACCGACCCTGATTTTTTCAGTTTTGGCAACTTTTTTTTTTTTGTCCAAAAATCATGTAAAATCAGCCTGTTTTTTAGCCCATTTATCATTTTTGGCAAATTTAAAAAAAATTGGTTTGTAAAAATTTTTAATTTTTTTCTCTTGATTTTCAGATTTTGGGACTATTTTTAGGCCAATGTTTGGGTCCATAAAATGTACAATGGAGAAATGAAATAAAGTAAAAAAAAGAAAAATCGCCAGACCGACCGACCCTACTCAAAGGTCCGCTCGCCCGTAAAACAGGTTTTCCTTTTTTCGTCGCCTTAGAGTTACATACAATGATCCTATGAGAGGATTTTTTTATAAACCCTTTAATTTTTTTAATTGGCCTTGATTAATTTGTATGCCTACCAGCATCAAAAATGGCGAGATAAGTTTGACTGTTCCATGCAACACTGAATTAAATTTTGGTAAACGCTCTCCTAGGATCACAGATCCTGGCCATAGTAATTGTTTAAGAACAACTATGTTCCACATAACTTTTCATTTTTGAGATAAATGGGGGGGGGGGCAAATTGTCATTTTGAATTTCTGATTTTCTTGGTGCAGTGACCTTTGAACCCTCCTAATTAGCCATACCGGAGGTCATATGATCCGAGACAATATATTTGAAAAAGGCTCACCATACCAAACATTTTGGTATATCAACTTGGTAGTTAGGGGGACTGTTTTTGGGCATATCGTGTGTTCAAGGCCCCGGGTTAAGTAGGACGTCACATTTTGACTCCCCTAGCTTGTTTGAAATAAGCTCTTCTGCACAAAAGACAATTCCATGCCTGAAGCACACACTAGTAACAAACTACGACACATGCGAGAGCGTGAGAGTTCGTATGGCAAGCCATATGCATTTTAATTTGATTTCAACACTTTTACTCTAAAAGGACGGGAAACAAATTAGACTAAGTGATATCCACCGCTATATATTAATGTCGTGTTTCATGCCCTGAACGTCTGCTTCAATGGAGATTCCCAGTACACAAGAACCAAGCGGTGCTTGAAACACATTATCTATATACATTTGATATTCTCGCTATAATATTAAAATAATAGGTGTTTACCGTCCTTCTATGGAAAGAAATAATAAAGTGTGATAGTATGTGAATTATGTTTTGCAACTTTTTAATTTCGTTTATCAAAGAAAGGGACTGTTTTCCTCTTATATGGTTTAATTTAGAAAATACCACAGAGATCCAGGTTTATCCACCGCTATTATATAATCGTATTTCGCCCCAGAACGTCGTTTTCAATGGAGAATCCCCGTACAAAATAACCATGAGGGGCTTGAAACACGATTGTATATAGCTTGATATCCTTAGCTATAATAAAAATAATAGGTGTTTACCTTTCTTCTTACGGAAGACAGAATAAAGTGTGATATATCTGGGGATTAGTTGCACAAACTTTATTCCGTTACTATCAAAGAAAGGGACCGTTCCTCTTACGCATTGAGACTGAATAACGTGTTATATGTATATGACGGACCAACGCCAAATAGGCCTATATACACCTTGATTAAATTGCGGGGCTTTAGTGATTTCTAATTTTTTCAAATATTTTAAGCCCCGATCACTTCCTTCCATCTTCCCTTTTACGTAAAAGCCCCCCTCAAAATTCACTTTACCCACTTTTCGCTGGCTATAGTCCCCCCAAAAGAAATCCCCTTTTCCTCTCCGTCCTCCGGCCGAAGGAACAAATTAAATTTGAATGGAAGTAACTGCTATATATATAATCGTGTTGCAAGCCCCGAACGACTGTTTGTTCAATGGATTCCCCGTACAAAATAACCAAGCGTGGCTTGAAACACGATTATATATATAGCTTGACTAATCCCACTAGCAAGTGATGGATTTATGTCTTACAAAGTCAGGCCGGTATTTCAAAGCAGTTTTTTACATCACAACTGGCCCCATTTGCCAATAGCGCCAGATTTTGCAATTTACGCCCTGCAAGCAATCCCGCCTTCAAGTTGTGTTTAGACACATGATGAGACGGTCTTATGCCAAGATTCCACAACATCAAGATTTTCTACCACTACCTAATGGAATAGTCACATTAACAGTATTGCATCCAAAGGTAATAGAAATTGCGGTTTTTAAAAGAAATTTAAAGGCATGCACTAAAGAAATCAAGAGATAGCCGTATAGTCCTTGTACGGCCTTCCATTAGAGCCTACTGCGGAGCCGTTTGCGGACCGACAACAAAGCGGAATTAAAACATCTAACGCTGCACGAAGTTGTACAAGGCAGAGCAGCTCGGCTTTACCTTAAATGCATTACAATTGGCAGAGCAGTGTGACCCGTATGCTACAGGCGCTTGAGTGGGGAACTTTGTCATTAGAAGGAAGATCAGTCGTATGTCTCTCCTTTCTCCACAAAGCCTGTCCAGGGTAACCTCGCCATTCCAACCGGAAGCCTATTGCGCCCAGTAACTCGCCCCACCAGAAAGACGCACAGCAAGTCATTTATAAACATATCGACCAAATCAGACACATATAAATAATTTCATTTTTCACGCCGACTGTAGATGGTGGAATCGACTGCCAGAAGCATCATCAATATCAACAACACCAAAGACTTCAAAGCACAGCTACTTCAAGAAATCAAATAGTTATTAATTAGCCACACACACAATCGCCTTTCCGTTTTTCCCCAGCAGGGGGGTTGGAAAGTACCTATCCAGATCCAGAAAGAAGTACTAAGAGTGTTCCACTTTTCAGAACTGATTTCAAGAGGGTTGCCCTCCAAAAAAGCCAGAGAAACAGTATTTGGTGACTACAGGAAAGGGTATCAATAGTAATAATGATGTAAATAATCAAGGTTTATTAATCTGAAATCAGTACCATGACTATCGGCACCCCATTTAAGCACTAGTTGATTGCAGTCACTGGAAGGTAAGGAATTAAGTATTATCGAGATACTGTCAGAGTGTTGCGTATGGTGACCCCAGGTGCTTTCCAATTAAAATTAGCAGAAGAGGCCAGAGAATGCAAACATATTTGAAATTCCCTACCGAGGGCCAAATACACCCAAATTTTCATTATGTTTCCATTTATATTTTAGAGCAAGTGAAGGGCCAAAAAACAATGGTTGGCCCATGGCGGGATTGGCCTGCAGGCCCCATTGAGAACCCGGAGTTAATTGATTGGTTACTCAGAGGGCATCTCATGTTGTGTTGCTGCAATGAGCCATTCAGAAAGATTGTATCATGGGTGGTAGATGCCCAGGGTTTTTTCCACAGATTATACAGATAATTCATAGCTTATGGACTGCCCTTTCGGTGTTTGTGAAAAATGGCTGTTTTGTTAATAAATTATTTTTCCACCAAAACCCACGACATGCACGCTAAAAATAGATTAGTTAGTGTGGGATTCACCAAAATAATTTGTAAATTTTTAAAAAAAAAACGCGTGTTTTTTTGTTTTTTCAAAAATTAATTTATTAAACAAAACAGCCATTTGTCACAAACACCGAAAAAGGGCCAAGTCCATAAGTCTCAATGAATTATCGGTATGAATCTGTGGAAAAAAACCTGAGGCCTACCCCCATGATACCCCCCCCCCCCCCAGCTTTCCTAATGGTCATGCCAACACACACAGAGATTGCCCTCTGAGTAACCAATCAAACTTAAACTTCAGGGCCGTTCTCAATGGAGGCCTGCAGGCCAAATCCGCTGCAACCATTGATTTTTAGCTCCACTTGCACTCTAAAAGATAAGGGAAACATAAGAATTTGGTGTGTATTTGTATGTATTTGCCTCGGGGTAGGGAAACTTTCAAATATGTTTGGCATTCTCTGGCCATTCTGCTAATTTAATGAGAACCCCTGGTGTATGATATGTAAACTATTCCAACACTCTTACAGTATCTCTAATAATACTTATTTCCTTCTTACCTTCCAGTGACCAATCAGAATAGCTGCTTAGCTAAATGCCGATGTAGGCATGGTCATGATTGCAGGAGTATAAAACCTGATTATTACATCATTTATTAATATTGATACCCTTTCGGTAGTCACCAAATTACTGTTTCTCGGACTTTGGGGCCAAAAACTCTTTAAAACAGGTTCTGAAAAAGTGGAAAACTCTTAGTACTTATTTTGGATATGGATAGGTACTTTCCAAACACCCCTGCTGGGGAAAAAAGAAAGGCGATGGTGTGTTTGCTAATTAATTAACTAGTGGATTTGTTGAAGTAGCTGTGCTTTGAAGTCTTGGTGTTGTGATATTGATGAGGCTTTTGGCAGTCGATTCCACTAGCCTACAGTCCGTGCGGAAAAAATGAATATTTATAGGTCGATTTAGTCGAGATGTTTAATAAAGGACTGATGGCGTCTTTATGGATGGGGCGAGTTACTGGGCGCAATAGGCTTCCGGTTGGAATGGCGAGGTTGCCCTGGATGGCTTTGTGGAGGAAAGGAGAGGACTACGACTGATCTTCCTTCGAGATGGACAAAGTTCCCCACCAAAAGCTCCTGTTAGCATACGGGGTCACATGCTCTGCCCAATTTGTATCATAAGGTAAACGAAGCTGATCGCCGTGTGTACAACTTCCAGATTAGATGGTAATTCCGACCTGTGTGCGGTCACAAACGGATCCCAAGACTCTAATGAAGTCTTCCAAAGGACATATACGCTATGCTCTTGATTTCGTTAGTGCAGCCTTTAATTTCTTTTAATAACCCAGATTCTGTTACCCTTGGATGCAATACTGGTAAGGACATTCAGTAGGTACTGTTGAAAGAAATCTTGATGGTTTGTGCGAATCTGGCATAAGACGTCTAATATGTGTCTAAACACAACTTTGAAGTCGGGATGCCTGCAAGCTAAATTGCCCCAAAATTGATGGCGCTAGTTGGAACACTGGTGCCAGTTGGATGTAAAACGGTTTGCAAATACCGGGCCCTGACTTTTCGTAGGCAAAATAAAAATAAAATAAACAAAATAGGAAGAAAAAATGACAAAAAATGCACACAACAATCAGGAAAAGGTTTTTGGTGTGATTCCCATTTGTTGTTGGGCATCTTTCCTCTTTGGCTCTTACGGGATGCTTTGATTGCAGAGGGTTCTTCACTTCTAGTTCCATTTTGCAACTAGAGCCACTGTGTCTTTCACAGGAGTCCTGTATCCAATCTTTTTCCGAACTTGTGGACAGTTCTGCCATTTGGCCTTCTTCAGTGCCCGAAAGTGAATCTTTAAGTAAATATAAATCCATGTGTTGTGTAACTTACTGTGATGGTCAGAAGTGGGATGGGCGATAGCAACTAGCTTGAAACAAGGTGAAAAGTGAACCAAATGTTTTTCCACAACCAAAAGATTACAGGCCAATGGTGTTTCATCATACCCAAACTGCCCACAAATTCCTGTCAGCAGAGAAATCAGGAGGCCCATCCTGTTTTGACAAATCCATGTTATTCCAACCAAGATGCCAAGCTCAAAGGACTCGAATATTTGCCTGTTTCTACAATTTAATGGTTTTATGATGAGTCTGAGTCGCGTTTCCTGCTAGAGCTCCCAAGGTATACAAACTTGTTCCAACAAACTGATGAATCATGAACCCAGTCAGTTGACAAATCCAGTAAGCCGTGAGTATATAGGCCAGCCATTTTTCCCCAAGGATGCTACAGCATACCATATCAAGAAGAAACACGTAGCAGGTCTGACTACTGCCAAACTGGTAACTAAGGACATTTGTGGCTGTCTGGGTTTAAGAGGAGAGGAGAGCGCCTACTGCGGGGATAATCATGGAGTTGACCAAAGAGTCCAATGGACGACTATTAGAAACATGACAAATGCTACACAAATCTGCTGCAGCTAAAGAAACCGCGTTAATCTCAGTAGTAGAGGCTGTTGGTGTCATCTCCGCGTAGTGTGTTATTATCCATTAGGGCTAGAGAATATTGTAATGATGAAATCAACACTTACCTTCTTAGCAACAATAAATGATGATCTTTCATGCAAATGGTAGAATTATTTATGGATGTCACAGGAACATGACAGTGCAATTTTTGCCTGAATTTTTTCTTTTTGGTTTTCAATGTTTATTTTCCCTAGACACAGGCTACCAGAGCCTTCTTGCAACAAATATCAATTAAACAAATGTTGTTCAGTCAGTACCCACAGAGGACCTGATACAAACAATGTGAAATGTATAGACCGTAGTTTGTTCAACCGACAAGAACTTCGTTACTGTAGTCACATGAATACGAAGCTTGTTCTTTTTGTGGTTTAGAAAACCCTTTATTAAATAGATAGATCTGTTACCTAGTACATAATCGGGGGCGGAACAAAGTCAGTATACTGTGTGTTGCATGACTGGGAGACAAGAAAGCTAATCTGAAAAACATTTTTTTTTAATGCTTAAATCCATGTCTTTGCCCTTTTTGAGTTAGGTTAACTTTAGTCTAATTCCCTCAAATTAAAAATGCATTGAAAAAGGTATTGAATCTTGTAATTCGCCACATTGCCGATCAAGGAATATGCTTTGGACGATTTGGGTTTCCAGAGAAGAACGTGCACAGATGAAAAGCTTTCCATTAAGCTTAGTGGTGGTGGTGGGTGTGGTAGTGGTGGTGAGGAGGAGGGAGGAGGAGGAGGAGGAGGAGGAGGAGGAGGAGGAGTAATCCAAAAATTTAAATTTAGTTTATCCTCAAGGAACGGCGGTGGCCGAATTTACTTCACACTCACGCAATCACCCTTACCCCTCCCTCCACTTTGACCGATTCAGTGCATCCTCAACCCAATTCTCCTACTTTCTCATCCACTCTTGATTCTATCCATGCTTCTTTGGTAATTCCACTCCTCATTGAACCAACCACCCGACTCCAGAGGGACCTTCTTAAAAACATGCTATCAGTCACGTACCTCTACCAACAACACCATTCAACTTTGCCAACCGGTCACCACATCTTCCAAACCCAACATCTGTATTATCCTCTCTTCTTCCTATACATTAACTTCACACCACACATCCTCTAACTATCGCTCTCTCGACTGTCCTTCTCAAATCCCAATCTCAGACACAAGATTAAAGAAGATTCAATTTTTCAGTATATAACTATCGTACAAGCCAGAAATGTAGAATACCTAAATTATATAAAATAATTAAAGTATCAATTTGTAAACTGGAACTAAGATGGTCTGACTCCCATAATAACTCTTAAATCACCATCCTTTCATTTCCAAAGCGAAATCTTTTCCTGCTTGCAGCAACTTACACTTTTTCGAACTTCAACAATCACTTACGTTTGCAAACAGATGTATAACTGATTATTACGGTAAATAATTTCTTTGTTTTGTTTTGTATTCGTTTTGAAAGCTGTCACCAAAGTCATGTACTATGTAATATACAGAGTGTATTGAAATAAAAAACATCTCCAACTTCAATGAGATATTATAGCGAAAACTACAGATTTTATATCAAATATGTATGTCTAAACCTAAGAACGATCAGAAATGCTCCTCTTTTTAATAACACCCTGATCATAAATGCCTGCACGACAACCATGCCTTTGTCATTCTGTCAACTGCGACTTGGAATTATGTGATTAGGGCCATTATTGAAGAAGCCGACATTTGCCAAAAAAGGACACAAAAATGGGCAGCCAGAACGCTTCATTGGTGTACTATATGGAACAATCCTCCGTTGTCCTGTGAGTCAATTGAAAAATAATTTCCTGTTTGAAGGAAAACAGTAGTTATGTTTGTGTGAGGATGAACATGACAGGCTAATGTCAAAAATTTGAAAAAAAAAAACTAGGTTGTTCAATTGAGAAACCACTTTTTTTTTTTAATTATTGCGAGCATTAAACCCACTATATGGTGTAACCATTAAGCCTGCCATATGGTATAACCATTACCTGCCACATGTGTAACCATTAAGCTTGACCATATGGTGTAACCAAGAAACTCTGCCATATGGTGTTGTAAACCATTAAGGCCTGCCATATGGTGTACCATTAAGCCTTGCAATTATGGTGTAACCATTAAGCCTGCCATATGGTGTAACCATTAAGCCTGCCATATGAGGAACATAAACCTGCCCTTATGGTGTAAACCATTAGCCTGCCATTAGTTGTAACCCTTAAGCTTGCCATATGGTGTAATCCATTTAAGCCTGCCATATGGCAGAAACCATTAAATCCGCCATTATGGTGTAACCATTAACCAGAATTTTGACCGTTTCAGCTCCCAAATATCAAACTTGTCCCAAATTCAGTTCCCAAGTCCATAAAAAAGGACCCTACTTTCTCCAAATTTCAGTTCACAAGCACCCAAGTTCGGAAAACGGGGCCGCACACCCTTACCCAAAGTTGAGTGCCCCCAGGAGTAGCATGGTTCTAAGTGGTTAGCAATTCTCTAGAGCAAAGGTGCCAGGTTCTACTCTTGGCGGGGCCACTTACTCGATTTCATTTGTGGACCTCAATTCTGATAATTTGTAAAACGACTGTGATTAAACCTGAAATTCCTCTCTCGAGCTTGCATTCCCATCTGATGCATTGTTCGTAGCGTGTTGAATTAATGTTGCAACATGGCGCTGATATTAAACTGTGCCTCACGTTCTGCTGGTGTAAAGAGGCGAGTTGCAAAGTCTCTAGCAAATGGGTTTGTTCATGGTGGATTAAAAACGACATGCCGGTCCTGGAACGCAAGGTATCTGCCGTCGCGTGTGAGTGAATTGGGGCCAAAGGTCACATGAGGTCACACCAACATGTCACCCCAACCGGCCACCCTTCTTTCCACAAGTTACATCATCCATAACCATTGCGGAACTCATACGGCATGCAATTTATTAAGGGTTAACATTTTAACCACAGACACACACACACAGATACACAGACACACACAGACATACGACCAGAGTAATCCTATGTGCCTTCGGCAATTCTTGACAGACGACACAAAAAATCATTGATGTTATCATTGATACCTTTTCGGGTTAGTACAAATGTCCACATTTTTTTCCAGCAAGCTAGTATCCCTTGAAACGGTTTGAAAAAAGGTGTTTAAACGTCAGCGCTTTTTGGACAGTAGGACGTAGACTAGAAATCTTGATGATTGTGGGATATCGGCATAAGAACGTCTCATCATGTGCCCAAACCCGACTTTGAAGTCGGGATGCTTGCGAGCGTAAATTGCAAAATTGATGGAGCTATTTGCAAATGGTGCCAGCTGGGTATAGAATATGCTTCGAAAATCAGTGGCCGATTGTTCATAGAACTGACGTGCAACAAAAAATGGGAAAAAACAGGCAAAAAATGCACATACAACCAGGAAAAGGTTTTTGGTGATTTCGATTTGTTGCTGAGATATCTCTTCTATTCGGCGCTTACAGGCTGCTATGCGTGGATATGGTGCTTCAACTTTTAGTTCCATTTCCAACCCAGAGCCACCTTCTTGCTCACTGGATTTTGCCTCAGAGTCTATGTTCCCAACTTCACACTCTGATCTTTTTCCAGAACTTGTGGATAGTTCAGCCATTTGCTGCTTTTTCAAAGCTCGGAAGTGAATTTTGAGGTAAATATAGATCCATGCATAACTTACTGGGATAGTCAGAAATGGGATGGGGATAAGAATTAGATAGAAAAAAAGTCTTTTGGCACTTTTGTCAATGTGCTTGCTAGAACAGGACAAATCTGCTGCGTCGTACCCAACTGTACCACTTCCCGTCAGCAAAGTGAAAAACACTGCCCCCCCTGGAACAATCCAAGTTATCACTACCAAGATGCCAAGCTTCCAAGATGTGAAGATCTTCCGATACAAGGGTGGCTTGGTAATGAGTATGAGTCGGTTTACCGCTATGGCTCCCAAAGTATACATACTCGTTCCGATAAACATGTATATTGCAAATGCAGTTAGTTGACAGATCCAGTAAGTCTGTGGTATAGGCCAACTCTTTTTCCCAAGGACCCCTACGGCAAACCATATCAAGAAGAACGACGTCAGCAGGTCTGTCACTGCCAAACTGGTAACAAAGACATTTGTGGCTGTCTGGAGTTTACGAGAGAGTGCCACTGCAGAGATAATCATGGAGTTGCCGAAGAGTCCAATGACAGCTATTAGCAAAATAAGAACTGCCAAAAAAATCTGCTCCCAGTAAGGAATGTTAGGTCCCAGTTGGGTGCTGTTGGTATTATTTCCAGCAGTGTAGTTATCCATTATGGATAGAAGAGACTATTGTAAGAAATGCTAATACCGATATCACTTAAATCATACTGAAGTTCACAAAATAGCAGCTCTCTGGAATTAGAATATTAATGATTCTACCATGCATCTTATGAAACTGAGACTAATATGAAATAATTTACAAAAGCGTGTTGCCAAGTCTGCAATTTCCAATTTTACCAGTCACTTCATGTATTCTCCCTAAAACAAAGTCAATTTGCTGAGCTAAAACAATGAAGGCGAATGTCACAATGTTGGTTAGAAATTAATTTAGATTTTAAAAAATTGCAGATTGAAGCTAAGCTTTATGTGTGTGTGTGTGTGTGTACTTGTATGACATACCTTTCGAGGACCTAACAACCCAGTTTTTCAGCCGCAACCCCTTTTCTTGGTTGAAAAACTGGGTTTTTCGGTGTGGGGAATCTTGCCCCCTCTTCCCCATCAACCCATGTCTATAATGACCAAATTATACAAATATATGACTCATATATATATATATATATATATATATATATATATATAGTTGATTTGGAAATTTCGACCCATTTCTATAGTGGGCTTTGAAAAGTTGCACCATGTTCATACTAATCCTGGCAAAAATCAGCCATTTTCATTTTCATAGTATTTTTTCCCAAAAATTGGAAAAACGGACCATTTTCATTACTATTTTACCACATCAGAAAAATTGATCCATTTTTGTAGTAAATTGTGACCAAAAATTGAAAAATGGACCCATTTATATAAAATGACCCATCTTTATAGTAGCATG
>JAMKCH010057418.1:0-52557 GCA_023653785.1 Ophioderma brevispina
CTTCGTTTTCCGGAGATATTTGGATATTTAGTTTTCATTAGCATAGCCATTCGCTAATGACGGACTGATAACGTACGTTAATCTCTCGCGCGTACTAATTTAGATAATATCTTTTACAGTCTGTGGCACAGACTTCACCGTGGGAAATACTACCAGACCGCCGTAAGGTCATTGAAGCAGGGACCTAAGGCCGACTGACAAGAGAATAGAAGCATACTCTACAAATGAGTATCTCATGAGCGGTCGTACGTGGCGTAGTGTTATTCACGCTATAAGTCAATACGTCATACTGCAGAATTAGGAACCGCGTCTGGTGCGGCGCTATCATTACAAAACGTGAATGGGATTTCTCTAGCCTGAAGCTTATAACATGCTTCCAGTCAAAGCGAGCGTTGTCATGCGCAATAACCGACTTGAACACAAGATCACTGTTACGCATGCTCACGAGCGAAAATCGCTCGCTGCGACTGTCAGTATATCGTGGGCTTTTTGAAATGTTTTACAAAATTGGTCGCACATTTTCATCCTTCCACCTGTATCATGTCACTGGATTTCCGGTTTGGACTTAGTCTGTGAAGTGTAATTATCGCCTCGTAAAAGTGCATCAATTTTGTCTTTAAGTTTATCGTTCTTCCTGAAACTACTCAAACATGTAAGGGTTGTCCTACCGATGTCTGTAACAGCCCAAAAATGTAAGTAACTTTGTCGCAACATGGACTCATTTATAGAAGCATTAAGTTGAGCAAAATTGTTTCTACATCGGTCCCCGAGTCATATTTTGCATGACTTGAGGCCAGTAAAATATGTCAGGTTGATAAAAGATAAGGCCAGTCAGTCATGCTTACAGGCTGTTCGATCAACCATTTTTGTCAACTGCTCCCTAGTAAAACTACGACACGCTGGGCTGGCGAAGCCCGAGGGTGAGCATGATCTAATTGGCGAAAGTTTTAAATTTACTCACTATTCGTATCCCTATAGCTGCATTGAACTCTTATCTAAATTTTATTCCACAGTCACCATTACTAGCAAAGTATGTCTCTATCTGCTTTTCTGGTTGAAAGAAGTTTTTCCCATGTACAACTGAATGGCCCTAGAAATCCCGCGACCGACCCGTCTCGCATAGTCAATCTAGACGGACCCTCGCCTCGTTCCTCCCTGTGTCCATCCCCCTGTGACCTAGTTACAGTTAAACATGTAACTCAAGCAGTCGGGACCAAGCTCAATCGGGCGAGCTGCCCGATTTGAGCGCAACTAACAGCGAATTGGGCGATATTCACAGAAAAATCATACTCACCTTTTTGTTAAAATTAGGATTATGTACATATTAGCTGCACCTGTGAATCCGTCAGTAAGGGATTTGTAAAAATCCAAGTTCAAAGTGAAAAATAAATCGTAATCGAAAGATGTCTGGATACTTTGCAGTTATAGCATTTGTATGTGCATCGCCATTTTGTGGTTAGTGGTCGATCAAGTACCCTTTACGAAGCCGATTTTTTCTGAACGGGAACAAGGACCACGTATGTGATCTTCAAAATCCTTAGAACGTAACTTACAGTTTCCTAAACGCCTCCAGCGACAGTCTTAGTGAAGCCACAAATAGCAATTCTATGATAGTAACTATGTGGAATTGTTAGGGTACATGCCGAAAATGCAATGAAAATATTACCAACGGACCGGACACCGGCGCAGTTGCTCACCTAAGTTGATCAATGTGGTTGCTTCTGCTTTCGTTTACCATCCGGGTGTTCATTGTTAGATTTAGAAAATAAAAGTTACATGCACAAACAGCAGAAATTCCTTGAAAATTGGCCTGAAAAACAAAACCACAAAATTCTGCATGCACAGGCAACTTTTTTTTACAGCATGAGAAAAAGGTTACATGCATTTGTGCATGTAAAACCCTCTAAATCGAAACACTGGGGATTTGCTGCAAAATTTGCATTTGAATTTTGCGCATATGCAAATCGTATTGTGTGACATCCAGTCACGTTGGCCACAGTGAAGTGGCGCTACCCAGGCGCCGCCATGGAAATACTTTTTTTTTTCCAAAACAGAAATTTGAACACTTAGAGACACATTATTCTAAATTCGTTAAGTTTAAGTAAGAATCATAATGAAAATATTTTACTGATAAAATTCACTGCGGCTCTAGTGTACCGAATGATTTACACGTCTGAGCTAGAATGCTAAACCGTGTTGAGTGTCATGGTCTAGCCCAGGAGTGATTGGTGTGACCGTTTCATCATGGGGGAATGTCCCTGCTGTGTGTGTCTGCAATATTCGCAATCACCTAAGCTCCAAAAAGAGCATGTTGAACGAACGTGAAACTTGCCAACGGGTGATCGGCGGCCTGTCACAAAAAAAAAAAGCCCGATACCTTGCCGATACGCCATATGACCTGACCTCCTCCACAGGTCAGTGGCCAATGGAGGGTCTGTTTATAGATTACCCTGTGAGAGGTAAACACATGGCCGCTGCTTCGATAGAATCCTGGATAGAAGCGGATGAAAATTGCCGAGTTTTTCCTTCAAACGTGAGTAATCGCCATTGAATTACAGAACCCAAAGTGCATTAGTTAACATTAATCCCTTTAGTACTGATCAATGGGGAATATGTGTGACCAAACGTCTGCAGTAATTGCTTGAAATGGTACAGAAAGTTTTTCGCGGGATCCCATATTAACCCGCAACCCAATGTCAACTATCTATGGGGATACAATTAGGGTTTGCGGGTTTAGGGTACCGAAAATAATTTGCGTGAGTTACTGCACATGTGCAGAGCCTGCGCAGAGCTTTTTGGCATTCCTGCGCATGGCAGAAGCTAACGCTTACATTTCAGTAATACGCCCGCGATTAAAATTCTTGCTGTCACTTTTATGGAAAGAAAAATATTGCTTTTTAAACCTTTGTATCCTGATGAGGAGGTTAAAGTTGGACGAAAGTCATATGCAAATCGACTCACATAATTTCTGGACTTATTTCAATGATGGTGAGTTGGTGGACTGGGGATTTCCCTGAAGCGATGAAACAGGGTGATTTTTTGGCAAAGGTGGTATCTCAAAATTTGATTTCTTCTCTAAAAAATCCCAAACTTTAACTCATGTAGCAGAAAAAATCCCACGAGGACAATTTTTTGACCCGCTGAGATTTTAGATATTTGAGATCTTAGTTAATTGGCAAATAATTTTTTGTTGAGAATCCATTTGCCTCTTTGTGATCGCCTGAATATCTAAAAATAGCAAACTCGCCGTATTTGGCGAGGGAAAATCGCCCAATTGAGCGACATCGTCAGAATCGGCGACATCGCCCGATTGAGCGCTTGCTACCCGACTGCAAGGTACTGAGTACAGAACGTTGCCATTATATGACAAAGCCATTTTTCCCGAAGCTCAGCGAAGTTCAACATTGCAGAAGGATAACTTATCTTAACTTATTTTAGCAACCTAAAGTACGTCCATGCAAGAATGTTTATCTCATGATTCATATGAGATTTGTTGATGTCAATTTTCACTTCTTGCCTATTTCAGAAAAAATATAATTTTTAGTCCAGTTGTACTCATATTGCTTTCACAAGAAGTATCGTTAGCTAGAAATCGCAAGCAATGAGGGATAGTATGCACGCCCACTGGAGAAAACGCATTCGGTGTTTTGTGCGTCGGGTGATTTCTATATTCCTTGACAGATGAAAGCCACACCCTCTGCGGAGATATCTAGGCCAAAAAGTTCCGAGTGCTCTTTCTTTTAACATAAATTGACTCAAAATGCCGTTTTTGTCGAAGGGTTCTTGTAATGTTTTTTTTTGGTGCGGTTTGTGTATCGTGCTTAGGAAGAGAAGTCTCTACTGTCTGTTCAATTAACTTAGATGTCTGTTTATTTATTAATTCAAAAAATACTTTCGAAAATAAATCACGAAAAGACAGTTGTTGGGTAATCTTGAACCTAAGACGTTTTTACTTGACAAAAGGAATGGCACATTTTACACCTTCAAATCTATTGAAATCGGGGTATTTCACCCTCGTTTTTAAAAATGGAGCGAATACGGTTTTGGTACCATTAGTAATTAGTTTGTGGAAGGTTCCATTGCCCCAGCTTTGTAGGTAGTAACGAGGTGTCATCGGAGGATAATGATCCACGATCAATATTGTCCCCCCTGGTATGAAAATGAATAATGCCAACTTTGCTCAACAGGATCAAATCCGAACCGTGTTATTTTCACTGAAATTTTTGTAATACAAAAGAGATGACGTTCAAGGAGTCACACATCATTAACTTGAATGGACGTGGACGGCGCGGCATTACAGGAGAGCTGTAATATTCTTTGTTGGTTTCCTAACCAAATAGAATACAGACAGGACCATCTATTAAAAGTATCGGTAATTCACGATGCATTTATATACCCATGCTTTAATGCCGCGCAACACTTGAAATCAAGCAAGGTCCACGAATCAATGAATGTTCGTATAAACGTACTTTTAAGCGGACCCCTCATTCATACTGGCCTGCCCAACAAAGTTTTCATGAGTCAAAGTCAATATTTCACCTGGACCCAGTTGTTGTCGTTTGCCATTAAAATCAGTGAAATTGAATACAAATCCAAATACTAAATATGTTTTTCAAGTTAGGGAACTCAATGATTTGTTGGGTCCAATGTATAACAACTTTCTTTCGTGATTTTTTTCGAAAGCGTATATTTTTTGAAATAATTAAAACTCGGACATCTAAGTTAATTGAACATACAATAGTCACCATTTCTGTTGTGTGCACCTGTCCCTCAATTTCTCCTCACGATGATGTGTGTGGCCGTTATTTCATGACAGTCAGACGATGGCTACCAAGAAATCACAAATTTAGCCGTCGTCACTGTTTTAATAACAAAAAGCCAAGGGTATTTCTGATTGTTAGCGGCTTTCAAAATTAAATCCGATCTTATACCCTCCCTCTTCACTTTTTGGGATAAGGCACAATTTTTTTGTAACCCTGAATTTTAATGGATTATAGGCCTAATTGTGTTATTAACCAATCACAGTAAACTTTCATGAGATTTAAGGACTCAAGGAGTCTATTCCTAGTAAAAGGACATGTAGGCATAACAATAGAATTTTTGGTGCGTAAAAAAACTGCCTCTCTCTTACCACTTTCAAAATCCACTGTTTCTACGAGAATCTAAAAATTAATGCTGAGTGAATAACGGACAAGGACAAGGTCGCATGTTGTTGTTGTTTTTTTTTTTGTCTTTTTTGTTGTTTTTTGTTGTTGTTTTTTACTGGGTGGACCGCATAAATACTTCCACATAAACCGCCTAAATTTGTTTACTTTTTTTTGTAATTGGCTTGGCTCGGCATTGTCTGAATGTGGTGGAAACGAATCTTTGTTCCTCGGTGGTGGATTGGTTTAGGGGGGGTGCACACCACTATTACGCCTCCAATAGACTTTGTATAGAAATTCATGTTCTATCTTGGCTCTATCTCGATTACCTTGCGTTTCAGAAACCTGAGAGTTGGTCACAGTTTGTTTCGCATTCCTTTCTTTTATACAATTCAAAATTGATCACAACTAGTCCGTATAAATCTTTGCAATATTTAAGATTTCTCGGAGGGTAGTAATTTCGCTACTCAAATTTTCGCCCGAAACCGGGAACTCATGTTTGTGTTAATCCGCCAGTAAAAAATCAAATAAGCGTTAAATCAACACATCTTCTTTCAGGAATCTCTGCACACTATCCATAAATGGTAGAGGACCCAATTTAATAAAAAATGTGCTCAAAAAAATAGTATCAATAACTCAGAACTTTCATCGTGAAGTACGGACTATTGCTGTGATAAATTTGCCGGGAAGTGGCCCGCCCAAAGGTAATAGTGGTGTGTTACCCTTTACCGTGTATACGACCTTTAACCTATAATATATTGCTCTGTTTACAAGTTAGACTTCATTGCTGCTTTGAGAACGATCGATCTGTCCTATTTCTTCTCAAATAACACTTTGGGATATCAAAATTGGAAAACTAATGGTATGTAGGAGTACAGTAATGTAAGCATTGTAAGAATTCACATGAATGCTTGTTGAGTGCGTATTGGCGGTATTTTTGTCTCAGTAACCTTGCAAAGGTGTGTCCATAAATACCGTATGTCCTTTAGTACAACGAAATAGGACATGAGAATCAGCTGTTCGATAATTAATGCCCAGTGCTAATGATAAATGGATTCGCATGTCCTAGTTACTAGGACTACCTGTGACCTAAGACACTCCGCGCTCGGTGCGAGGTCAGTGGGAACGAGAGAGTCCGTCTAGATGGACTACATGGAACCAGAGTAGTTAGCAGTGACGTACAGCGTTTGTTGATCCGCACTGGAAGGCATTTTAGGGCTTTGAGAAGCAAAATTATTCGTTGGATTTTGAAATGAAAAGGTAACCAAAATCTGTGGATTAGAGCTGAATATTCGAACTCGGGATAGTCTCAGGTATTTATAGAATTTCCGTTTCGATGGCCAAATGCTTCAACTATATCCGGGGAATGGGGTGGGGTAACTGACGATAAAAAAAATTCCGCAGCCTAATCATTTGCTACGGTAAGAAATACTAAAGCATTGAATTACACTTTTCCCAGACCTCGCGCCGCGCGCTCAAGGTCTGGTTCTGAAAGGACTGCGCGATAAGAGATTAGTACCAAATAATAAGCCCTTTCGCAATTTCAGATCAAGATGCGGCGATCCTTCCTCACCCTTTTTTCTCTTTATTTTTTCTTCTTTTTTCCCTCCTTAGTCTTTTACCCAGTGGAAGTTAAGGAGGACCCCCCTCCCCCCGCGTTACGCGGAATCTAGAAGTTTATGAGAAGGTTTTATACATTTAATTTCTATTAGTTGAGATTAAGTTTAATTTTAGCATCCAGGGAACTTAAATAGCTCCCCTAAGACTAAGTATGTGTTGGATTCCCAAATCATCTATTCTGAAACGTAAGTGTCAAAAAAAGTATTTAAAAAAGTTATTTTACATGCTTTTGGTGTTGCACTTTAAACGAACATCGGCATATTGGAGCTAGCAGCCCGCTGTCGGGAGTGGCTGTTATCAAGCTTCGACTCTTCCTCTGATGCATTCTGGGGCCTACGGTTACGGGATGGTCATAAATCAAATGTGAGGCGTTTTCTCCAAAATCAAATGGTATGCAGTGCGTATCCCGTTTATTGTACTGCGATACTTGATACGCCTAGTCCAAGAGACTTTACGCAGTTCCAGTACTTCGGAACCAACACAACTTCGTTCACCGCTATTCCAGATAGTCATCCCTACTCCCCGGGAGCACAGCTGATCGGCAACTCATCCACGCGTTAGCCAATAAGAATAGCCGATTACATCTGATCAATATGTTCGAGTAGCAATGCGGGCTGTCTGAAAACCTTATTGTTTTTACCCCGTAATTTCCCTAATAAATAGAAGCCCTGCCCTCCTTCCAACAATTCTAACCTTGTTTCTCGTAAGGGATTTAGCTACGTCGTTCGATACAGGTTAGTACGATTTAAAAACGGACGCATGTTTAGTGTTTTTTCGAGCCAAAAACCTTGACGAAAATCTATGTTTTTAGGCCCACTTCTTCAAAAATTGTTTCCACCTTCTTAGTTATTTTACCCTGTAATTCCCTCATAAATGAAAGCCCTGCCCTCCTTATTCCAACGATTTAACCTTGTGGAAAAGAGTTAATGGGAGACTGGCTTAAACCTTGTGAGCTAGCTTAAAGGTGCGTGGTTCAGATTGTCTTGGGGACCCCCGATTTACCCGGAAGTTTGTATATATCGATTTTGATATCAGATGACATGAAAGGCAAGTAGATGGGGGCCGTATTTTTCTCATTGTCGTACTGAAAGTTGGCCCTCAAATGTCCATTTAATTCCCCAAGATATAAACAAAAAACCGACGTTTTAATGGTTAATCAATCAATATTCGCCAGTTTGAAAGGGCTTGCAAACATACATTTATTGCCGTTTCTCCGTTCAAAACCGAAAGGTTGTTTCCCACGGTATACGCGATGTATGTGCAAATGTGCCAGGCTTCAGGCTCTCATATCAAGTAGAGAACACAATACACATAAATCCGGAAAAAGCACATTTAAATTGAATGGAAACTGTGAAATTTTCTTCCCTAATAGGGATCGTGGACCCCAAATCCAGGATGCCCCAGATGCATTGTGGGTAATATCCGCCGATATTTTGTAGATAAACAAAAGAGGCTATGTACAATTTCAAATGTGGTGAAACTTTGCCGTTTTCACCAAAAATGTCGTTAACTTGGGTTTATGAATATCAAGGTCCAAGTCTTCTGGCAGTTATTAAATATGAACTTAACAACATGACAAAGGCAAACTGTTCAAAGCTCCGAAGTAATGTTTTGTACTGCAAACATCAAAGTTCACCACATTGCAATTGTACAGTAGCCGCGTTTTGTTACATGTATCTCCAAAAGTTCGTTGATATACCCATGCATTATGGAAATTGTGAATTGACAAAGGGCTTATTGTGACTACAATTTGGACATTTATTTTAACATGGTCATTATCATATCACTGAATGGGTAGTCACAAAAAGTATGTGTAATTGTTAGCAATTTAACATTTACTGCTCACCTCTCCAATCAGTTTTCAAGCAGCATATGCAACCAAAATGATGTAGATATCATCAATCAATCCATAAGTTATCATAAGGGCCAAATCCAAAACCGGTCAACCAAGTACCTTAAAATACAATAAACTGCTAAGAGGAATAAAATGTCCATCATGTTCAAGAGATACCCTTTGAGGCAAATAAATTCAACATTTTTTTTTTCCAATGTGCCGTCTCAAATATCCAAAATGGGCCGGAAAAAGATCAAAATGGCGTTTTGGAAGGCGACGGACGATGGGTTAAAAATAGGTACAATTATTTAGATGAATGATATTTGAAATTTTTTACTTTGGTATGTTATGGTTTGCATACTATTCAGTCCCACTAAACATTTAACAAAATCTAAAATGTTTTCTAATTAAGAAAAAACTTCAAAACACAGCGTGTCAATTCCGTCCGTCGCGTTTTTTTGGAAAGAAGCAATTATTTTTCATAAAGTAGAATTATCACATAACATTTATTTACTAAAAACTATCAGTTTTTTAAGTGTAATAAACCCGTCTATCAAAAATTGGAAAAATTTTAATTCTATACATAAAGGTACTATAACATGGTGGCCATTTTTGCGACGGACGAAAAAAAATGCGACGGCCGGATTTTTCCAAGTCGTATGTGTCACAAAAGCCCGAAATTTTTAGAAGGAACATATTTTATATTTTTCTTTATTATAAATGATGTACTAAAGGTCATTATATGAAAAATCTAATTGTGCAACATAACATAAAACTTTTGAAAAACATTCTGTCGTGCACTTCCTCTATGGGAAAATAGTGCAATAACGGATGTTTTCAGAATAAGATAAAAAGTGTGCTATTTAATTTTTATTTTAATTATCTTTACATGCATAATAACATGTTACCAAAATTGTTTGATGGATTACAACATCAAATTCCGCACGACAGCTGAAAAATTGTTCCGTCCGTCGCTTCCGTCCGTCGCACTTGTATCTAATCGCTTTTGACGATATTCAGTTATCAGAATATTTTGCCTCAAATCTTTCTCTCACTTTTTACGTAAAGATCTAACTCAACATGTATACTGATAATTGAATCAACTCCCCTTAATTTTGACAAAATGACACAAGTGTTCCAAAAGTTTTTGGAAACCCACTTTTGTCAATTCCGTCCGTCGCAATCATAAACGGTGTTGCCATAGCAACATACTTTAACTTGACCACTTGATTTTTTTTTCATATTAGTATGACAGTTAACTTATTGAATTCATGTCATTTATTATGCCTAGGTTCAAGTAGGGAAAAGATCAAACAACTAACAGTCAAATTCCGTCCTTCGCAGAAAACGGAGTTTTTTGGATTTGGCCCATTATGATCATCTCTCTAATTCCAGTTTTAAGACTGAACTGCTGGAGGTATTGTTTTTCAGTGATTTTATTCTGCTTTCTTTACACTTTACTTTTTGAAGGAGTTTGGTGTTGGTCAGATTTGGACAATCGAAATTTTCATCAGAATTTCATAGTTGTCAGCAGTTTGACAATATCTTTCTTCTGATACTTCTAGACATAGTAGAAGTGGTCCTCAAGTAGAGCTGGACGGTTCGGTATTTATCTACCCGGGTACTCGATGTAATTTTTCGGGCGGGTTTCGGGTAACCCTTGATCCTGCAATTACCATTGACGCCGCAAATCTGTTTGACTCTCAGACAGCTTCACATTATTTTCACCAAGTTAGCAACCATTTTTGGTCTTGATTTATTGCATCAAAAACCCTTCGGCTCGCCCATGAAAATTCTTCATCAGTAAAAATATAGCTGCAGTGTAACCGACCTAATTTCATTTACGTCTTTCTATAGTTCAGTCGCCCTTCACATGCACTCCAAAAGGGAATGTAGGCAGATGGAGTTGAGACAGTTTTTGACATTTTTGAAGTTCCTGGGTCAATTAGTTTCTCATCGTTCGCACAAATATTTCCATTCTGGGCCATGGCCAACACTGACTTATGTGGAGGTGATTAAGCATCCCATTATGCATTACTACTACTAACCCAAAGTTTTAAATCCGGTTTACCCGTCAACGGGGGTGCCGATTCACCTCACATTTTGCAGCAACCGCCCTGGCTCCTTCCTTCCATTTCAACCCAATTCAATTCATCCTCCATACTCAACCCAACCCTCCTACTTCCTACTCCCTCCTCCACTTGTTTCTTCCATTTCTCTTTGGAGACGTCCCCTCCTCACTCAAACGCCCACCGAAGCTCGACTCAAAGCCCTTAAAACATGTTCATCATTCCTCCTCAACACATGCCCATACCCAACGTAACACTCTCTGCATCAAATCTTCAGTCTTCATCCTGTCCTCCACTTCACACCACGCATCGCTTTTATCATTGCTCTCTCTGTCCTCCTCAATATCCCCATCTCATTTTCACTCAGACACCACGTCTCACCTTCCCAGACAGCAGCACCGATCTCACACAACTCGTATACACCATGTTTCCTGAATCCTTTCATCGTGCAAAGCATACTTTTCCCCTGGCAACACTCCCCCCACAGGCCCGAAACGCACCCACCCGACCTCACTCATCACAGCGCTGCACAGCCACCTCACAGCCACCACCCCCCTACCTTATCCCCTAGGTATGTGAACTCTTCACTGACTCCACCTATCACACAACGTTTCCTCCTGGTCCACCATCCCTCCAGCTCCTTCCCGCTTCGACACCAAAAGCTCTGGCCAAACAGGGGTCACTCGCACTGCATCTGGGGGCATCTCCCATGGATCCACCTTCCACATTTCTCACACCACACGGGACGTTGCTTGTTTACGCTCTTCCCACACACCCCACATGACACAACCATTTCCGCTCCCATAGCAATCTGTACTGCTGGCACACAGCGCCACCTATTCCCTTTCCGCAGCGCTACTTGGCTCGGCTATTTCTTAGACATGCCTACGTCTTTTGACTCCCTAGCAGCCAAGGATAAGCGCTCAATCGGGCAATGTCGCTAAATCTGCGACCTCGCTAAAAACTGTAATAAAAACGGCGATTTAATTCGGGCGAGGTTTGCTATTTTTACTACCAATTCAGTGCTATCACAAAAGCAAAGGATTCTTCACAAAAAGTTGTTAAATATTGCCAATTTACTTTAATTAAAGGTGCAACAAGAGATTTTGCATATCAGGTGTCCCTAAAAAAATCAAAAGTACTGATTTTGCCCTGATATAAGGCTTTCCATCAAAAATAACCTCATCTGAAAGGATTAAGCTGAGAAATGTTTCTTTGGTACAAAAATTGTGAAATTTCTAATTTCGTATAGGAGCAAATACAAAATTCAGCCTATGTTTTATATTGAAATATTTAGCAAATCAAAATCATGTTTTTCTCCCTTTTAAGACATTTCTGTAACCAAATACGAGGTAAGAAATCTATTGAGTGTCTAATCTAGTGATGGCCGATCCAGCCCCAAAAAAAAAAAAAAAAAAAAAAAAAAAAAAAAAAAAAAAAAAAAAAAAAAAAAAAAAAAAAAAAAAAAAAAAAAAAAAAAAAAAAAAAAAAAAAAAAAAAAAAAAAAAAAAAAAAAAAAACGCCAAAATCGCAGTGAAATTCACACTAACCTATCAACCATTTACCCTCTCACGAGTTGAAACAATGTTCATGTGACAGTCTATGGATATTTTACGTCAAAACAGTGCTCGATCTTCGCTTACCCGCAGCCAGTGGTCTATTTGTTAACTAAGAAAAACAACATGTTTTCTGTTTATGTTGAGTTTTCAGTAATTTCATTTCACTCATTTTTTCCCAATACAAGATTCAAAGACCCTGGATGTCCCATGGTCAAGAGTCAAAATGAAAATGAGGGTCAAAATTGTTTTTATGAATTGAAGTGGTCAAAAATTTTTTCCGTTTTTTTTCATCGCTGCAGTGTACCAATACATTTTTAAACCCCCCACTGGTGTCATCTATATGTTATCAACATGGCACTGGCCACTCGCGTGCTGAGAGGTCCTACTCTGCGCCGTTGTGTCTGCTCACGGAGGTTGTTTACAGCTAAGTCGTGGGAATTTTGTGATAAAGTTGCGGTTTTCGCGAAAGCAGGCGAGACTTGTGGTTCGAGAACCGCCTTGTTACTTTAAATAATGTTGAAGAGTTAAATATTATCAAATGAGCAAAAACATGAATTTTAATGAAGAAATAATGAGCCAGCATTTTACATATACTGATGAATTACGTATGAGGAAACACACGTGGAGTCTTCTTTTCAGCCATACAATGGCTGCAATGACTACTTGTACGCATGCTCATTTCCGTCTGTAGATGTTGATGGAATTTCCATGTATTTTGGAGGATCTTCACCCGCAAGAAAACCTCCCGTTTCAGAAGTATTGCGTAAAATACGTAAAAGTAATAGAAATTAGCTACAGTGTACAACAACAGGATTCTTGCGGTAAATGATCGCAGCGCATTTATAATGACATATGTCGTAGTACAACAGAGAAAATATAAATGGTAGCTTTAAAAATATGTTGTATTTTAGTAAACTTTTGCTTTTTAATTGTTCAGTTTGGGAGATCGGTGATGTAGATCGTCGCTGATGACTAGCCATCACATAGTCTAATCTATGAAATTACTAATGTGACACAATATTTGGGGGCCTAAACAAATCTCTCGTTGCACCTTTAATACAAATATCAAAAATCTCAGCGGGTCAAAAATTTTTCTCGGACTTTTCTGCAACAGTAGGTAAAAGTTGCGATTTTGTTGAAAAGAAACTCCATTTTGGAAAATGCTCCACTTTCAAAATCATTCGAGTTGCATCAACTTCAGGGAAATCCCCAGTCCCACTTGAAATATAGCCAAAATGATTGTATCAGGTCATTTGCATATAATTTGCATCCAACTATAGCATCATCTTCAGGATACAAAGGTTAAAAAGCATAACTTTTCATAAGGAGTTACAGAAGAATTTGACATCGCGTGCGTATTATCTGAATGTGAAGCGGTGGCTTCTGCACATGCGTAGTAACGCCGAAAAGGCTCTGATCAGAGCAGTAAGAAGCAAATCTGGCGATGCACTCCAAAATGACCATTGGGGGAACGTAATCCACGCTTTTGATCGATTTAATCACTTTGAACTTGGTTTTCATGTGTGCATCGCACCTTTAGACAGCGTGGGTTTGAAAAAATCGCCAATCCTCAAAAAGCGTGGGTTGCGAGAGTTTAAACTAAAATGCGTTATTCTTTAAAAGCGTGCAAAAAATAAGCGTGTAATTTGCAACTGTACCTCGCTGAAAAGCTCCGAAACGAAGAATCACGCCGACATTTTACCTCATTGTTTATCCGTATATGCTTGCCGTAAGTCGCAACTGTTGTGCATATTTGTTGTAACTAAAATCTTACGAACGTTCCGTCGTCAATTATCATATGAAGATTTTTCTAAAATAAGATTTTCTTGTTACATTCGCGTATAATACTCAAGATATTGACTAAATGAATGTGATTGTGACCGCCACCGCTTTAGATGTTCCGCAATAATTCCCATCTTCAGTGGGCAGTTCGTTTCCCACATGGCCGCCCGTAATAACAAGACAGTGGGATTAGACTGATTCCCTAGTCCTCCGGTTCACGGCGCCCTTTTTATTACCCACAATTCTTTACGCTCTCACGGTGACTGAAAATAGACGACCAAAACCGGGAGCACTTTCACCTCAGATTTTGAGGCAAAAATCATGCGCAGTAGGGACGTCCCCCTCATGAATAATAATGGACGGGATCATGGCGCGCAGGGAGTTTGGCACCAGGTCCTCCCCTTGGGCCTGGCAAAGCATTGGGCCTGGCTGACTTGGCATTGGCCGCAAAAGTAAACAAAGCAGATACATGGGAAGTGTTTCAGGAATGGATACGCCGCACCTTGACGTGTATTGAGTCTAATATCATGTTTTGTGTTTTGAATTATCCTGCCTGTTCATGGAACACGCATGTTTAATGGCAATGAGGTGGAGAAGACAACAAACATCATGAACATAATTCTCTATAATACTATACTAGTCTTATGATCCCTGGATATCTTTTCATCCTGTCAACTTGAAGCAAAGAGTCAATATCGATTGATTGTGCCTTCGTCAAATGGAATTAATTTTTTAGCCTAGACTGACTGGCTGCTGGCCTAAGCCTAACTATGCTAAGAGGGCTAGACTGTAAAGGACTAGCGTAGCGGGGCCTAGTCCCCTACCCTTGGCTGTACTTGTCCTAGCCTAGAATAGGAACGCACCCCAGCACAAGCCCGATTCCCCGATAATAAAGCAAGGCCAGGGGAATGCATGACAGTGATTACAACTAATTATTAAGGTAGGACAACTCTTCTTAATTATCTCATGATCTTGAGTTGTACCTGTGTGACTATTCAAAATCACATGAAGATGCAAAACACGTGTCTGGAATGTGTGTGATCGTGGATCAGTTGTCTCCTTTGCACATGTGCATGTTATATATCTAGCCTTGGCATGCTGTAGGGCCTCTAAAATTGAAAATGGACTTCTAATACAGGCGATTATGATTTTCGTGATGGTGTACTTCCGCCCTGCTGCTACTATGCGTATCATGTTTAATCTAGTATTAGATCGACATAAGCTATAAGTGTTGTCTCATCTTAATTGAAGGTGACGTCACTGCGACTTTATGTTGCACACCCATGAATCGCGCGCTATGCTTGGAATCAAAGCATGCTACGCACTCGAATAAAGGCGCACGATCGAGACGCTGTGGGAATGCAAAGACCATACTGACGTCACCTCTTCAACTTGGGTGAATACAAATTATAGCCCACTATAGTCGTGTCTCATCTTAAGTTGAATGTGACGTCACTGCGACTTTTTATGTTGCGCAGCCCTCACTCGCGCGCCTATGCTTGGAATCATGGCATGATACGCACGCTAATAAAGGCGCACATCGAGACGGCTAGTAGGAATGCGAAGACGCATAAAGACGTCACCTTCAACTTTTAGGTGAGACAAGTATAGCCATGTACACTTGTCTTTTGTTACTTTATTTTACATTTCTTTAGCTTTTACAGCCCTATGCTATACTATAGGCCCGCAGAAACGTGCCCTTAAGCCTAGCCCTAGGCAAGGGTATGCCAGTATAGCATGTGCGGTGTATAGTTACACATGTACAACTACAATGCATGCATGAAGGCATATCGCTGCCTATAGGCAGGACTTTGGACGCCTAGTCACGGAGAGTGCACTGCAATTTCCACTGATTTATCGCCCTGGTTATGAACAAGAGACAGAAGATTTTGTAATTTAGCTGAGGATGGGGGGCGAGAAGGAAGTTTATTAGGGAAGGGAGATGGGAGCGAAAAAAGCGAAGAAGGGAGTGAAGATGTGAAAGCGTGCAGTGGTAGATTCACGAGCGGGGGGGGGGGTAAGGGTGGTAACGTATGAGGTGCGGAGTGGAGTGGGAGAAACGGGAGTGCGTGAGTTGGGAGAAGTGTGAGTGGAGGGACTAGAGGAAGATTAGGGTAAGGTTGAGTGGACAGTATGTTTTGCACGACAACTGAGGAAAGGCTGGAAAGGGAATGCAGAATGATATAGGTCCAACGAAACCTGCAAAATAGGCCTACTTGCTAAATAGTGATAAAACGCAACATAATACCTGGCTAGTAACATAAGTGATGTCTAGGCCTATAATAGCATAGGCCACTATTGCTGTATGAAAGATAGCCTATAGCTGGTGTTTTGGTCTTGCCGAAACTTGTTTTGGGCCACATGAACTGGCTACACTAAAAAAAAACAATTGATCCTGACCATGTCCACAAGGTTTTTTTAGGGAAAGAAGAGGTTTTGAAACATTATTTTTCACAATGTAAAATTATCACATGAGCATAGGCTAATAGACTCAAATGCAGCATGTCAACATCCATTTTCGGTTCAGGTATAGTGGGCCTAGGTCAAGTTTAATAGGCCTATGAACCCCTAATTTTGTAGTCAGCATAGGCTATGTTAAAAATGGAAGGCCTATCTTATGTTTTGGTATATATTTATTATGCTGTAAATAGTATTAGGCCTACAGGTTTGTAAAAATAAGCCATTCGTGAAGCTCTCGGGTCACGGTAGTAATAACTCGACCCGGTAACTCAGCTCCTGAAGACTGTTTTCAAAAATAATTTTGTGAATTAAAAAAAAAAACCAATTTAATTAAAATCTTTTCATCAGATGAATGACCTTGATCCCAATTGGGCCTACCCCATTTGTAAAGTTTTCACCCCGATATTTCAACCGGTTTTCATAAAGAGCTAGTAATAACTCTTGTTACTCATGTGTAAATGGTAAATATATTGTATTGCAGGACCAAAATGCGAAATCGTTCTAAATGCTCATACCGCAAACGAAATTTTCTGCCCTAAGCTTTACATTTTACAATGGTTAATGAGGAAAAATAGGAGCTTTTTCTGACATGTGACACCAAAATGTTGATTCCTCTGGTAAAAATCTGAGGTCCAGGACAAAAGAAGGATATATACCTTAAAAGGAGGCTTTCGTGACATACAGCCTCTTCTCCCGACGCACCTAAAAACGTTGAGATTTTTATGTGTGCCTGTAGACGGTCCCCTCCAAAAAAAAGTACACCAAAATGATTTTTACTCTCTCAAAATTAATGAAGTTAAATTTTTTTTATTTTTGCGTTAATTATTTACTCAGAACAAACCAATCACATGCAAAATATAACAGAAGAAAACGACTGAGTAACTCTAGAACATCTTCAACTAAGTAATAACTAATAACAAAATAAATACTGCATAAAGTCAATACCTGTATAATAACTGGCAATCAATAATCAAACGAACTGAATATCATAACTAAATAACTCAAATAACCAACTGATATACATGTAACTTGATAAACTAAAAAACTAGTATTTTAAATAGAACGTACATGAACACACCACATACATGTACACAATGAACACAAATAAATTTAATTATCAAATCATCAAAACGACTATCAGAGACCAGAGACAAGATGTGAATGTACATTCAATTATGTGTCTAATAAAAAACAACAAACAAACAAAAAACAAACGCAAAACCCCATTTACACTGACCGCTTCACAAAACAAAACTTGCAATCCACTCATTAGATGCTAAATTCCCGCTATTAAGTGCGCGCAACGTCTGTTAATACTCGACGCAACAGTGCTACGAGGTAGTGGTGAATTATTCATTAGCCACAGGCGCCTCCCCTATTCGAAACGTATTTTTTTCATCGTCACATAGAACCCTCGCAGGGGCCGTGCGTATATGTTGAACGCCGGAAGATTCAGTCTAACAGTGGGATGCCGACTATCACGATACCTACGCTATAGGAATATCGCGAGAAAAGGGGGTGCACATTTTTAGCGTGTGTTAAGTATCAGTGGGGTCGTTTCATGCGGCTAATGGTGTCTTTCAGCTTTACTATTTTGTGTTTTTGATGTCAAAGGATAAAGATATAATATACTTCCGGTGTGAATTGCTCGTCAGGGTGGCCGATTCGGTAACTTTTGAATGTTTATTAGCATATTTTTGCCGTTAAATGTATTTGATTATTATTTTCATTAAACCGAGTGTGTTTCTAGTTAGAACAAATATATTAAGAATGAAATCCGAATCCAAAACCTGATACTGACAGAGCTAATTTTATTTTTTTTTTTCAAACCGACTCACTTCTGTTTCTGGAAGAAGTCTATGCAGTATACTATGGCATGATGCATGTCCATGAAGAATGTAGTCATGAATAAATGATAGGGACTGAGTCAAGGCCTCCTGGACACCCAAAACACTCTGAAAGATTCCGTAAGATAGAAAAATACATGGAGATCATATAGTACCTATTTGAGTATAAAAATAAGCCTACTGTGCCCTTGCAATATCTACGTAGCATGGCTTTACATTTTATGATAATTCGTAATTAGATAGGTACGATCCTATCCACGGTTCGCGCGTTTCCTCGCAAAAGCAAAATGCTTAGGGTGGGTTATTCTTCTCGGTATAAAGGGTGTTTTCATATAAAGGGTGGGGTTTAAATATAAAGGGTGGGTTTGAACCCCACTGCAGGCACTATGGTTTTGTACAGATCATTACTGGCAGATAAAAGGTGATATAATATGTACTATAAATCCGACAGTTTAACAAAAATGTTGTGTATGATTTTTTAGTGTGAATCTCGGCTCCATTCGTCGTAGTCGCTCAATCGGGTGATCGCCCGATTGAGCGTTCTTTCCCCGACTGGGTACAGGCGGTTGCGATCAATCATTGCCATGTTTGGCAACCTAAATACGAGCAGCGAATTTACTGAATTCTGTTAATACATTAAAATTACTCACCCCAATGTTCTAATAAATTATAAAAAAAAATATTATAATACGTGATACAAATCATCAATATCAGTCGGGATGGAATATCGCCACGGGCAATCGCCCGATGGAGTGGTATCAAACTGATATGCTGATCAACATGATTTGCAAAACTGGCTAGAATAAAACAAAATATACATCTCGCCATCAGCCTCATCTACAATTTGCTTACACGTGACATGTTGAGACTTGAGTAATATTGGCGCTAGTATCGTCACTGGCGAAATGTTGTGGAACTATCAATCATGGAAGGATTCTCCTGAATTTGTACCTCAGAGGTAACTAATTATTATGGAAAAGTATGCATGATGCCACTATGATATAATTAAGACCTCAGGACTTGTGTGTGCCCTATTTACAAAGTGAGGATAAATATGAAAACAATTTTTATTACGCTCCGAATATTTGTGAATCCTTTTTTTATTTGGAGCCTAGGTATTCATCTGCAAAGCAGGTTACGTATACTAGAGCGGAATGAGTGTATTGGCCTCTAAATCCGGCATGCGTACCTACCCAATAGTGATGATGTATAATGATACGAAGGTTGTTTTCAATTTCAAAAAAAACCCAACCCATGATCAATCGATAAGCGTAGGTGTATGAGCTTTATTCCGTTACTATTGATTTCCGGTGATCTAGGTATGTTTATCATTGGGTAAGAGCAGTGTGACCCCTAGTGCTTTTGTTTTCAGAATTTCTGATTTTAGCACCATTTTAAACATCAACATGTGTTCTATCGTTACCAAAAAAGGTTATCCAATGCAGACAATCCTGCGTTGTATTTTTTGCCGATTTAAAACAGCTATTGACCATTTAAAGTCACAAAAAACACATGGGTCATAAACGGCGGGAATTTTAAGACATTACACGCGGTCAGGCGCCGCATCGCGCGCGCGGTGATTATTTGCTGCGTAATGAAGCGTGCGCGGTTTTAATGTCACTTTTGCGCGAAACCGCATTTGGAAAAAACGAAAAATAATATTTGAAAATGTAAACAAAGCGCTAATTTAGACCAGATGAAAAATTTCCATTTCTGATTTTTGGAGTTGACGACAAAAGAGGTTTGATTCAATAGTGCAAACGATGTATTCATCAATGCACAAACATACTCAATTTTAAGTAAAGGTAAAGTATTTGAGAAAGGCAGACAGCTTGAAAATGGTGAAAAGTCACTTTTTTACTAAACCAGAGATTTTCTCAATGTTCAATTTTCGCAAATTTGGCAAATTTTCAAACAAGATAACTCCAAAAATACCGAAGTAAAAGGTAAGGTTAACTTTCCTACGATAGCAATCGGTCTTCTCTAGGGACGGTTTTCTCAATTTTTCATTTTTCGGTTTCTAACTAAAGATATTCTCCAATATATACTCAAATTTTGGAAAAGCAAGGTAAAAATCACACTTTTTTGACATTTTTCCTTATATTTCGAAAAGTAAGCTCTATTTTTAACAAATGAAAAAAACCGTCCCTAGACAAATTTGCTCTTGTGTCTCTAAAAAATTCAACATAAGAAATCAGAAAAAATTCAAATTGTTTTGGTTATGCTGTCTGAAAAATTTTTGGGGCCAAAATCATGTTTTTTTTAGTCATTTTTTCTCAAAAATACGGCAAGTTTTAACATTAATCTGATTTGCATCATCGGGTTACATCGTCAATTTTCTTGCTTTCTAGAAACTGTATATACTTTTAACATACAATAATCAATATTTGCAAAGTTACAAACCCAAAAAGATCTTCAAAACCCAGTGTTGACACTGTCCTTAAATTGCCTTTTCTATTAGTAGGTACGCAGACCGGAATTAGAAAGGAAGCCAGGTTGACCTCTTTCGCTATTACTATAGGGCTTTGTCTGCGCTTGATGTATGTTATAGGGTGGCCATTTTGCGGTGGATTGCCATAGGTCGCCATGTAAATTGGCGTAAATGCAGCCATATTTTTAGCAACGAAGCGAAATGTGTGCCAAGCTCATGTCGCCCAGGGAAACTCGTATGTCTGTTGTGTTCGTTCGTTCGTCGTTACGGTTAAACATTTAAAATGATGTTCCATTGATGACTCAGTTTACAGCTGTCATGGGTAATTTATTTCCAATCGCCACGAACACGCTTATTTTCGCTGATTACCAATGATACAAACTGAGCACGAGTTGGTGGAGGCTGTTTCGGGAACATACCAAGGTCCAAAGTTCAACTAATTAATACCGGCGGTATTAATAAAAAATATAACGACAAGAAGTGTGCAATATTACGTGATTAAAAACATTACACTCGTCATAGCAATCCATACGCCATATTGGAAAAGTGATTCTATTTTATCTAAGCCAATCGTAAACTTTCTGAACAAAACATACCTGATGATGTTCTTGAATGTCTAAGGATCATTTTATAAGCGAGGGTCGCCAGGCGAAATTGACGACAAAGTTCTTTTTTTATGCTGTAATGTTTACGTATTTGGCACGAATGCTGGACACTTCGGTGACAGGTCAATTTGGCAACAAAACCATTTCGGCGACACGAATTCGGCAACAATTTATATGGGAATCTTTTGCACATGTGAGCTCGCGGTACCGAAATATTGCTTGTTATTTTCTGTTCATCTTTTCTTGTGTACAATTTTGGTGTATTATGTTAATTTTACACAATAGTGTTAGCCTCTTTACCAGTCGTTTTTGCAATAAAAAATAGCAGTGAATTCTAACTTTTGATACCAAAGGGATACAGACTTATTGCTTGTGATGTTCCTCTTGTGTACAATTTTTGTGTATTGTAGTAATTCTAGAAAGGGATTTCAATCATTTACCCTCTTAAAGGTCCATGGCCCGGTCGCTAATAGCCTCGTCCCCAGAAGCCCCAGATTTTACCGGAAGTGGTCAACACTTTGGTATCAGAAGAAAGCTAATATTTTTCTCATTTACCCTGTGAAATCTTAGAGCCAGAGAATGTTTGGTTTGGAAGTTATGAGCGAAAATGTGCCCCATTTTGGTCGACCAATATTAATTTTACAGAGTACTCTGTGGGGCTTACAAAATCACGTTTTTTAGCTCTCGCATCAAAACGGATTGAAATATCGACGAGAAACTTTACAGATGGGGTTTTGGAGTGAAGGCCAATCTATCAATATGAAACTTCATATCCTTAAATCGGGCCATCCCCCTTTAAATCTTAGGGCTAAATGATGTTTTGCTTGGATGTTATGAGCAAAATCTGCGAAAATGTGCCCCATTTTGGTCGACCAATATTAATTTTGAACTCCCACAACCTCACATGCTATTGGTTCATTCGCAGCTTCCGAGACATTGTTACTTGAGCGATAGCAGAAGACTGTAATGGTAGCCGCTACTTTATAGGAAATAACATGCACATTTTAGAATGCCTATTCGTTTCACTTGCATGCTAGAAACAATCCAAAGAAATGGTCAGGCGCATGAAAGTCGATTTTGAGTTTATCGTTACCCACCCGCATCGCTTTTTGGAGACCCTCGTCAAAAATTAAAGATTACCAAAATAATTCATTATTTTCAAAATATCGTCGTTTTCAACAGGTTTAGCAATAATAAACCTATTTTTCTTTGTAAAACATGTTTAATACTTTGAAGCAAACCAGGTTTTTTCTGCGGTCCTACCTTTCGTAAAAATTTCTTTGGTGCATTTATTTCCATTTTGCACACAGTAGGTCAATAATGAAATCTGATGAAAAAAATGAAAAAGTCACCTCAACCAAGAAAAAAAAGTAACGATTTGTCGGAATTGACTTTCATGGGCCTAAAGGGTGCCAAACGGCCTCGGATTGTAGTTTGTACAGGAGTGACCCTCCGGTGAACCAGTGCTGCGATGAACTAAGATTCAGAATTACTAGAAAGTACGCGCAGTGTTGTGTGTCGCAAAGTAATACTGCGAAACGAGGGCCGATGATAAAAGCTAAGTACCGGCAAGTGACCCATATGAGTAGACCGCCTATTGTTGTTCGAAAGTGGGCTGAAAGTTAAACCAAAACTTGATCAGTTAATCCTTGCTTAAAGCATTCTCAGTGAAAAAAGTTAATCCGATCTGGAAGCTTAAGTCTTTGCAAGTGCGCATATCAATTCACATATCAAAGTTCAACATCAAATTTTTCTGCATTGCAGGCCCACCCGAATTTACACTCTCCCAGTCTCTGTCCGTCAACTGGTGCAGTTGACGGATAGAGCTTCTCGATCAACCCTATTGTGAATGGAGATGCGAGTACACCCATATATAAAACCTTTATCACGGTAGAAGTTCCTTTTACTATTTTTTGTGTCATCTTATTAAGTTGAAGGTGACGTCATGATCACTGCGCCTTTTGCTGCGCAGCCGTGAATCGCTCGCGCTATGCTTGGAATCGTAGCATGATACGCACGCAAATAAAGGCGACATGATCAAGACGCTACTTGGAATACAAAGACGCAGTATGACGTTGCCTTCAACTTGAGATGACAAACTATGCGATGAATGGTTGGGAGATCCTGTCTTATGGGTCCACGACCAGGGAAGAAAAATTACTTTGCCATCAGATTTAAGCTTAGGGTCCGGGAGAATCTGTGTTTAGAAAACTTGATTTCCGCACGCGATTTTCGCCAATTCTGCATTTTTCTGCCCACCGAAAAATCAGCATTCTGTGCCAAATCCGCGCTGTGTAATTAAGCACCTAAAGGGTCCAGGTAAACAACCATATCCATTTTACAGAAGTGTAAATAAATCCATCTATCGATCATGTCGATAAAAATATGAAAAATCAATGCCTATAATCCCGGGCGACCCTTTAAAATGATGCATATTAAGAATCCAAATATGCCGCAAGCGTGTCAATCTGCACATCAGCACAGCAACACTATGCAATTTGTTAGCGCTTTTGTGTTCGCTCCTGATTAGTATATTTTACAGTAAAGCAACCTCACCCCCATAAATTAATGGATCAATCCAAACACCACAGTGAACAACAGGTCCATTCATATGTTAATTGCAAGTAAACAAGAATAAACAACGGATTTTTTTAGGGAAACATAATCCGTTGTTTTTAGGTTTGTCATTTAAAAATGACAAACCTAGATTTAAAATCCAAATTAATCACCGTGTGGTTTAATTGCAAAAATGTCATTTCAGCATGCAAAGATTGTACCTAGGCTTTGACAGGCTTGCAATATGGAGACCGCTGCCCTGGATGTTGGAATTTCGCACCGATTAGCAGCCACCGAAATAATGCTTGCCACCGGGCTCAAATTATTTATGTGTAGTCTCTCGCAGTTTCGCAGTAAACACGATTATTATTTTTTATGGACGTTGTGGTGGAGGGGAAAGCGTCACAGTGGCAATGCAAAGCAACAGATTTTTTCTTCAACTTCCGCAGGCATTGACAATTTGACGTCAAGGGTCTTTGAATCTTGGGGGAAAAAATTGAGTAAAATTACTACAGTACTTCCGGGGGGATAACCCGGAAGTAATTTGGGAAAGTAGTACATGGTGGGATACAAAATAGCAACCGGGAAATAACCTGTCAAGCTACGGGAATGTCTCACTGGCAATAGGCAGCAGTCCCTTTACTGCGATCTTCTGAGGGGAACGCGGCCCAGTGGCAATGCACAGCAATGGGTGTCCTGAGGGGAGAACATCCCATCAGCAACTCGCAGCAGTGCTAAAAGGTGAAATGGTGCCTGGTGTCTGACCAGCGGAATTCGGCAACCGAAGTAAGTCAACTGCTGGTTGTTGCCGTTCCGACGTGTTAGGGTTAAAAAATAGAAATGCTCAAATCAATCTGTATAGGACTCTGTTAAACATAATTGTGTTAAATTCTATTCTATGCAGCATTTGATTTTTTTTTTCTTTCAGAGTGAAACAAAAAGGTTCTTGAAGGATGTCGTTTCCAGCGGGAGGCGGTGGTCCATATGGCATGCCATCCCATGTCCCTCCAGGCATGGGACCGCCTCAGTTTCCTCCATTTGGTGGTATGCCAGGTAAGTGCTTGTACAGTAGTTACTGTCAATTCTTTAATTCAGAATCCTTGAATCTTAAGTCTCCCCCCCCAAAAAAAAATGTTTGAAAAGAAAATGGAAATAAGCATTTTTGGCTAGCACCTCTGGCAAGAAGGGGCACTACCCGATCATCAGCCTCAACCCCCCCCCTTCCACATTATCGAACCTGCGATTTTGGTATCATTAGAAACCTTGTATTTTTCTCATCTCATCTGACTTCTTTCCCATTTTGATGCTACAAGCTAAACTGTGGTTTGTTTATGGTAACTGGAAAATATAGTTGGTACAGTACTATAATGAACTATTGTTACACACAATTACCACTCACATTGAAATGGTATGTCGGATTCAAATGGAATTTTGGAATTGAAGTATTGTGGTGATGGCCCCTCCTACGAAAGAGCGAAAAATATGTTAAATATGTTGTAATCGGGTGGGGCACCTTTAAGAAAATCCACAATTATGACGGGACATACCTTGTTGCAGTTCTGAACTGCATCACAGCCCTTCATCAGACTGGCCCTTCATCTAAACTTATTATGTCATGCAGGTGGTCAAGTTCCAGGAATGGGTGTACCGATGCGCATGGGTCTTCTTCCCACTACAACAGCAACTGTAAGTAATGTTATTACACTCGATCAATCTCAGTAATTCTTAATTGATGTTAAAAATGTTAAGTGAGTACTAGGCATGTTTAGATTTTAGCAATATACTGACACATTCTAATATGACAAAAAGTAACCATTCGTCTGTTTAATATTTACATGGGTGAAGAGCAACATTGAGTTAGAGATTCTATCCATAAAGGGATAACTTGCAGTCTTTTGGTCCCTTGTTTGGCCCAGTTATAAAACAGTAGACAAGATTGTTTCAGTGCTGCCATAATATCAAATTCAATATCCAAAACGCGTAGTAACAACTTAACTCTCATCCTCAGAGGCCTACATTCAATCAGCAACTACAGGGAAACCTTGGCTTTGCCCCCAATGTAAGTATGAAACTGAGACAAGGATTAAACAGCACCATGCCAAATGAATTTCAATATTATTGATGGACATACTCTCTTTAAAAAATGACCCATTGAGGCCAATTGCTTTTTGGAATGTGTTCCGGAGAGATGCCCGATAATACCCACTTCCCACTTCCAATTGCCGTTGAAAGATCATTAACAAGCTCATCACACAGCATCATGCTTTTGCTTGTTCAAAACGATTACGTTGTCACTTAGTGCTGTAATTGTATTCCACTGAACCACTAAGCTTTAAAAAAGAGTCGAAGCAAAATATTTTAGGAGTTGTAGAAATGTGAGCGTGTGATGATGGCGAGTCGAGGTTCATTGCTCTGTTGCACAAAAGGGATCATGCATGCTTCCGGGGTCCATCCAGCTTATGGAGTGATTCATAATGGTGGAAGTTTCTATTGAGAGGGCTCATCTGCTTTTTCTTACTTCATTATATTTCATATTGATAGAAAAATGTGGAGGGAAATTAAGTCGGCGTAAGTGCTCAAATTGCAGAGAGGACTATTTCTACAGGGATATTTTAATCAGATAACCAGCTTATTCTGGCTTCTAGCTCCAATGGAATCACCCCATGCAATTGAGCCCAATTTTGAAGAGAGCCATGTCTATTGATAATGTGCTGTTTTCCTCATTTTCATTAGGCAATTTTCAATGGTAATGAATCATGCTCTTGATATTTAGGGGAAGACCTTTCCTCCTAAATTAGAAACCAATCTCATTCATCATTTTGTTTGTTGCAGCAGCGAATGAGGCAACCTAGGCCGACCATGACAATTGCCGCTGTACCAGGGCCAAAACCAGGAACGGTAAGCTACCTGTTTATTTAAAAAAAAGTTTTCAATTGTGATGGATTAGTAGAATCATATCAATAAAATTCACTTCACATTTTGTAGTTACTGCACCAGATGAGCCACAAAGCAAGTGCAAAATGTTATTTATTGAGCGTGTATACCATATACATGCAAAGTGTTGATGATGGGGTTAACTGACTAGTGTCATAGTTAATGATTAAGTATAGTCTATTTATCTTGCTCGAGTCAGTGACGTCTACGCGTTCAGACAGATGTTTTGCGTGTGCATTTTTGCACCGCCTTCTGCACGTACATGGGTGTACTTATGCTTTGAATCAACGCCCACGTTTTAATGCTACGACTAATGCATAACACAATGACGTCACTGACTCAAGGAAGTTAAAAGCACTATAGTAGTGGTGGTGGTGGTGGTGGTGGACAGATGGTTGGTCACACTTAAGTATTTTGCACATATTCTGCTTTATTTTACAGACTACAGAGATAATTTAAGTAGCATAAGGATCTTGTAGGAAATTCTCCAAAGAGCTCAAAAGTCACATCATTGTGTTTGTTAGTCTTTGGAATGTTTAGCTTTGATGTAAACCAGTAGTTTTCTGATCTTGCCCATTTTAGACTGCAATTCATACCCTGGATTGAAGTTTAACACCTCTAATGCACACAAAGGCAGCATTTTATAATACTTGCCACATGTATTGATCGAGATCTCGATCACTTGAGCACAGTAAGTGTTAAAAGATGCAGTTTTTGAATTTGTCGATCTGATAACATTTATGCCTATATTTTGGAAAAGCACTTCAGTTTTTGTTGAGGCTTAAAAAGAACATGACATGGCTTCTGTAGTACCCCACCTCAGCTTGGTTGGTCAGGCTCATAAAACCTGCTCTTTGGGATGAAATTTTGCACAATTTTGTAAAATAAAAACAATTTCCCCCAAAATAAGAGTTTTCCAGCCCAAATATGCAAAAAAGTTACCACTCGCCAACTCGTCTGCAAGGTTGGCCGAGCGAAGCCAAGTCAACTATTTTTAGCCTAAAATTGAAAACCACAAGTCGTATGTTTGTGCACCTACTAATCATTCTAGTATCATTCATTCTAACTTGCTCATTTGAAATTGAAACACATCAGCATTTAAAGAAATTTAGGGTCATTAGGTAAATATAAATATGTGTAGGTCACTTGGTGACCAAGGTTTATCACTTCCAAAATCAATTGCTGTAGGGACTTCGGTTTGTCTTATAACTTGTATAATTGTAACAACATCAGGCAATATTATTACAGATTTTGAGTACATCTAGTTTGATAGCATAGTTCAAAAAGCAGCTCGAGATATTGCACTTTTTATATGTATCATCCAATGCTAGACTCTGCTCAGAGGGCCTGTTCCACCAAACACACCGTGGAGAAAAATCAACAAACCAAGTGTGAGTGAGAGACTAATTATTTTTTGCCACCAAGTCTTTTAATTGTTATCCCTGAAACAAGTAGTTTGAATGCAACACATGGAAAAGTATGTTGCTAAATACACGGAAGGAACGGTTTGTGAGTTCACCTCCTTGTTTTACTATGGGAACTGGCAGGGTGTTACACCAGCTTTCTGGGGATCTGCAGGAAGGAGAAATCAATGTTGTTAACGAGACGTGGTTTGCAGAGTATGTTAATAAAATAATTGATCTTGGCAAACCATGTGATCAGATCCCCACCGAACGGAGACACCTTGGTGATCCAGTTAAAAAAAAAGCTTGAAATTTGGTTGTTTTATTCAGGCTGGAAAAAAGATTGTGATTTTCCCCCAAGTTGAGCCAAATTTAACACCAGAATGCATACAACTGGTTCTTGCCTATTTGTTCAATGGGAAAACAGTTTCCCTGCAAAATTGCAAATGCTAACATTTCCCAGTACTAGGACCTTTCTTGATTTCCTCTTCTTTGTTCCAGGCATGATGTAGTTCATGTTCAGGTGTAATAAAATTCAAAACCAATGGTTCATTTTCAGCATTAGTACTCCACTAGATTTCGGTAGAGCTATAGCCAGAACCATTCAGTGGAGAAGCTGAATTTTCTCTCTTCCTTCGTTCTTTAGTACCTAATACGATTTTGTTTAATAGAGTAATTACTACGTATGTGAATTTTGTCACGCAGCGCACCACCACAACCTCAGCAGCCTCAGGATCCCAAACAAACAAAAACACAGTTATTTGTAAGGCAACAGCTCAGAAAAGGCACCCGACGCACTCGTCAGAGGGTTATTAACAGTGAGTATAGTTTATGGATTCATAGTCAGTTATACGTTAGAATTTTTGGCAAAATTTTGTTGTGGAATATGATTGTCAAGCAAATTAAGAACCCGTCGCCCACCTTGTGTGCAACTTTAGAATGAATTAAATAAATAATTGAAAGTAACTTTTGACATGGTTGGTCGATCTTCCAATAAATCACACCCTAAAGTGAGAAGAAAATATATTGTGCAGATCTCGTAAGGGTCGACGAAGATAATAACCATAATGTATTTTAACTATTTATCAAGGGGCATCAGTAGAGAGTGTGAGTTTTGAACAATAATTAACAAATGCCCAATATATTTTCTGTTTTCTGCCATCAGAGAGATGCGGCAACATGCTGAGCTGGAAGCGTTTTGAAGGAGCGACGGGCAAACTTGCAGGCCTTTGGCTTATGTGAATATGGCGATCTGAGCTCGTCTGCGGGGCTATCAGGTTATTACATGACTTAGAATTAGGGATAAGAAATTAGGGACGTTAGGTGACGGGTCTTAACGATCTGTTATTTAGCCTAGTCGACTCTGTTGAATGTGCAGAGAATGATTGCGTGTGGGGTGTTTGTGCCGTCAGTTGGAGATTACAGGAGTTGCGAATCTCAAAAATTGAAAGTGCTTTGATCAGCCTGACTGATTTTTTTTATAGTGAGACGTAAGTACAAGCAATATTTCCGAGTTGACAAGTTGGTAATGCCGTATTGCAAATTGACTAATATGTTTGGATCAGAGAAATGTCATCACTGTGAGTAATAACAATGTTCTACTTCTGTTTATGTTGGGTTTTTGGTGTCGTTGCTTGCAGAAACGTCAATAAGAATTACATGTGGTAAAATGTTAATCCTCTGAGGTCTACCGGCCGATTTACTTGGTTTGTACTTTGGGTTATATGATATATTTAGCCAAATCAGAGACATGGTGTTACGAAAGCTTAAAGGTTTGTACCAATATTATAGAAGGTATATTTTGATTGGTTTACTTGGAGATTAGTCCATGTTATATCATGTAATGAGCCAATCAGATTGCAATGTGTAAGAGGTGGTAGACCCCAGGGGGTTAACCCTGTAAGTTTAATAGGGAGTGGGCAGAGTTTGGTAAAAGAAAGACGTTTGTCCGGTGGGAGTGATACGCATTCTAGACCCCGGCAGGACACGCGGACTCCCCCGGCTGAAGTCGCACCCGCGCTGGAGGCGAGGAGGAGTGAGGAGATCGAGAGCGGGGGCAGCCATTGCGAGGGCCGGAGGAGCGCTCAGCCCGCCCCGGGGACGAGCGGAGAAGAAGCAAAGAAGCGTGGACGGATGTGTGAAGCGTTAGGCGATTTTGTGATGCGGAAAACAAAATCCGGGAAGCTTTTTCGCTCTCCTTAAGATGAAATTTTAGGTTGGTTGAAAATGACTTTAAGTTTTCTTTGTAATGAAAGTCCAATGGGATTTGTGTGGGTTTTGTTTTTAAATTATTCACTTGCCAAAATCTGACTCAAACAAACCCTTTGACATTTATAGTACTAGCCCAACTATAAATTGCATGGGTATATTGCTTCCCTAAATATAACAAACCTGTTTTCCAACGTAATCAAGTAACGATTGCCCTAAAATAAAGAAAAAAATGTTTCTTCACTTCGCAAGAGGGAGTAAGGAGGGGTTTAGAGTAAAAGTTTAGATGAGTTAGAGTCACTCAATAGCACGCAATCTTTCCCTAATGGTCTGAATTTTATTAGCCACTAAAAAACAACTCTTTACTTACAAGAAATTGCCTTTCTACTGTCTTTGGTCTGTTAATAATAGCATCACAGTTGGAATGAAAAACCCACTGGCCCTTGGGATTGGCATGGCACTGGCATGTTATGTAACTGGTTGTACGGCTTTGGACATTTACAACAATTACAATTGCCCTTAATAGGCACAATCGTACAAGTCTCTTGCAATAGTCTGTGTTAGGTTAATAATAGCATCACTGTGTTATGAAAACCATCCAGTACAATTGGCAGGTATTGACATAGGTATAAAGTCTTGACCTTAAAACAATACACTGTCTTTCAACATCCAGAACCATAAGATCTGGGTAATGTTTTGGTTATTCTGGGTGGATTGCCTTGCCTTAAGTGAAATTGATTTTGTAAAAAATGTTTTTCTGCCATTGAGAATGACTTTGTTTAATTTTTCTTTGAAAAAAAGTGTTTTTTTAGCTTTATATATGCACCTTTTGAGGAGGATTTCTAGCAAAAATCAATGAATGACTAAGATAGTCGTTTTTTTTTTGTGGTTTTTCTGAAAATGAAATAAACATATCCTATTGATTTTCATGTTACCAAAATTTTTAAAGTCAATTATTTACCGACCCCTCCTAAAAATTCATATTGGGCCAAAAGCTTCCTGAATTTGTTTTTAGCCAACCAAAAATGGCTCTAAGAATGCCACTCGGTTTGAAAGGAAATTAGAAAAAAATATCCATTGATGCCCACCCTCTTTTACCTATACTTCAGTAGCATGAGTATTAGCCTCATACTGGTGAAATGGACAGAACATGTAACTTTTCTATTTTACTATATTTGCTTTGTCAATCAGATGATAATGAACTCATTAGCATATTTTGTTCCAAAAGCTGCAATTTCCAGCTGTTCTTTATAATGCATTACCCGATTAGATCCGCAATGAATGGGATGAAAGGGCATATCCAACCTAACATCCAAATATTGTGTTTCATTTTTTATATACATCTAAGGTCCAAAGGTCATGCAGATGTAATTGAGGAAAAATAATATGGTGTGAGGTGAGGTGGAGATGAATTATAATATGTAGAAAATAAAAATCAGTCATAAGGGTCAAAAGTTATATGTCAAATTTGATGTTTATGCCTTCATTCACAAACGACGCAGACGACTATTGAATCCAGGGGAACAAGTATTTTTTTAGAAGTGCAACTGGATGCTTTGTGCCATGTGAAAAAAGAAAGTTGTATAGATAAATATTGTGCTCTGCTACTGATTTATAATGTGGAGTGATGTGTATTAGATATTTGAGATTTGTTTTAAGTGATTGTGTTTGATCATTCATACACTAAAAAGGTTTTTTATTTTCATTTCATATTTCAGTTAAGTAGATGCCAAAACAAGAAGCCCAATAGAGGACTATATAGCAGACAAGAACAAAGCAAATGAAAACACAGGTGAGATTGTAGGGGTTTATATCCCCAACTTGAGCATCATCAGGTGATTCATTCCACTACAGTGAGGGAATTGTACCTATTAGAGCATAGATGCTACTAGAATGGTGTAGTCTCAATTCAACACTTTTTGACTTGAATTATCTACTACTTATGACAGATAGTTTCCCAAAGGGATTGTTAAACCCAGGAAAACCTGACCTGTTTAAAACAAGACAGTGGCATTTAAAGGGTCTGCCAGCTCGCCAATTAGCCTCTCACAAGAACCCCAGATTTACCAGAAGTGGGCAAATTGTGGTGTCTGAAAAAAAAGGTACTATTTTCTCATTTACTCTGTGAAATCTTAGATGCTAAGGATGTTGGTTTGGATGTTCTCAGCAACAAATGGCCAATTTTGGTGGACAATACGTACTTTTACAAAGTCTCTATGGGCTTACAAAATAACATGTTTAGCTCTCACGTTCTCAAAATGGATTGAAATATGGCACAAAACTTTACAGATTGGCTTTGGGGTGAAGGCCATTCTATTCAAGATGAAAAACTTTTAACATGATTAAATGTGTCATTCCCTCTTTTAACGTCAGAGTTCAGTAAAGCGGCCCACAATTAAAAATTTAAGTGCAAAATGCATCCACATCCACAACCTTCAAACTTGAAACCAATTTAATGTGTAGTGACTTTTCCATGGTAGTCTATCTTTCTCGTACAGATTTTAGGCGCGACAACAACCGTGTAATGCTTCCCATGAGTTGTGTCGTCTGGAAGATTGCACAAGGCACATAGGGGAGTACTCTGGTTGTATTGTGTGTGGCGGCATCTGTGGTTCAAAATGTTAACCTAATATATTGCATGCTGTATGGAGTTACGTAAGGAATACGATGATTAACTTGGTGGAAAGGAGGGGGCTGGGTAAGGTGGGGTGAAGGTGGTGACCTCATGTGGCCTTGGTGACCTCATTTGACCTTTGGCCCTTTCACAAACCCCCGCAGACACACTCACGGTCCATGGGACCGCGATGTATCTTTGTTGCTAATGTTTCTTTGTGTTTTGTAAACAGGCTAAGGGAGAAAGGGGTGATGATTTATAATGAATGCTGATGTCATGGTCAAGGAGCAGTTAATCAACTCATCAGGATTTTCCACACCAGTTGTACAAGCAGTCCGTGAGGATCCTTTGGGGGGTTTATGAAAAATTTTTTTGAAATACTTTGCCATTCTGAAAAAACGTAATGAGTTGTGATTTTGTCTAGCCATAGACTTGAGTTAATTTAAACCTGAGAACTACAAACATGATCCGGGGATAAACGCCCTAACCTAAAACCTTTCCAAATATTTTGCAGCCAGAACGCTCGGTCTCTGTACTGAGTTCAGTAATACATGAGTGGTTTCTATGTTCCTCTTTTAAAGAGACAAATGATGACAAAGAAAGACAGACAAACCTAAAAAAGCCCAAAGAAGATAGAAGAGATTAAGTTGTCTTTCCAGTTATTGTACTTAAGTGAAAGATATTTATTTACTTTAGGGTGTCGCCATGCCCTAAGGCAGGAAGGACACATCGGGATTCACTTTGTCCACTGTAGTCTGTTGTTGACTGCTGCTGTTGTTGTGAAAAAGGGTGAACATTTGCTTGTAATATCCGCCATACTTTGATGGATTTAAAACCAAACTCAGTCAGTAGAGTGCAAAATGGGATCACCGATTTGCTGATGAGGTCAAAGGGCACATTACCAAGGTCAAGGTCATGTGAGGTCAAGTGTAAGATAAGGCTGAAAATGTAAAATGACCTAAATTGAAAGTTGAAGTTCATTGGAACCAAAACTGAATCATAGGTGCAACATGGGTCCCTCATTTGTTAATGAGGTCAAAGGTCACATGCCAAGGTCAAAGTCAAATGAGGAATATCATTACCCAAAAACCGGGACGGCAGGCGAACATGCGGTCCGAGAGGACCGATTGTATTTTTAATAATCATATGTGCTGATATTTTGTGACGGAGAAAACTATTAGATGATTGGTTTTGTGAACCAAATGCATGAACAAAATGAATTGCGTTTATGACCATGTATACCCCCAACACCTGCATCCCTCAAGGGAACCCATTGCAATGGTCACTTATTGATGGTATTAGAATCTGACAAATGTTTAGATTCTTACTGCAGATATTCATACCTGGCAAAATATAGGCACAATTGCAGGGTTATGCATTATGACCGTGATACACCAAACCTGCGTCCTCCAAGGACCCATTCAGGTTACTTATTGATGTTAATTGAATTCTGACAAATGTTTTAGTATTCTTACTGCATATTAACTGGTAAATGTAGCATAATGCAGCTATTGCCTTCAAGACCACCTTATATTACCTTTGTTGGGCGGGATCCATAGCAATACATCAAAATCTTACCATGTTTTACAGCCTGCCCTCTATCATGTGTCATATAGCTACCTCTCAATTTACAATGTTCATTGGAAGAGCAGACAAGCACTCAAGTAGCAATTTAACCAGTGGCAAAAGAGTAGAGTGAGGTTTACAAAAGGAATGAGCTGATTTGTGCTCTCATATGAAAATTAATCTTTTTATGTCCCAAAATGAAATTGTGCTCTTATGTGTGTTGCACTGTTTTCACTTTGAAATCAATTTTGTATCCACCAGTCATTTTCATAGTGCATTCTATGTTATTCAATTGAGTGAGTGATAGCTGTGATTGTTCAAAGAAAATATATACATACTAACAGATAGATGACAAAAAAGTAGATGACATTCTAACAGACATGAGTGAACTTTTATTGTTCTTGGGAGTGTTGACAGGAACTTTTAAAACATTTTGCGCAAAAGGACTACATTTTATGTTGTTATCATCACAATGCAGGTAATTATTGTCATCTCATTACAGGAGAGTGTGGACGACTTGCCTTAGAAGATGATAAGAAACACATCATTAGGTCGAGAGATGAGACCGGTTCGCGATAACATATAAGGTAGGTATTCAGATCTTTTTGTACAAACTTGCGTTCACATGTTAAGAAGAAAAAACATGCATGTTTTGGAATCGAGAGCTAAAGATGACCTCCAATATTTTTAATCATTTGCCTAGTTCGATTCTAGATTGCATAACGATTCCCAGGGCAAATTCAGTTTAATGCACAAAGGGAACAAAAATAAAAAAAAAAATTGTGTGGGCTGGTCTCCAAATTTATTGCAAGGTTATATTTCCTTGTTTGGATGCCACATGACATTGATACCAAAAGAGTTCCGCATCCCTTAATTATTGTATTTTAATTAGTTGTCCCATACTATTTGTGTGATGCCATTTTCAAATGCCGTTGTCTCTTCGTTGGAAAATGCCACTTGGCATTAGTCCTTTTCTTCTTTGAAATTTTAACATTTAACCACCAAAGAAAATCCTTATTGTCAGCCGTTTCCATGGTGTGAATAGTTCATTATACCCCCCATTGTAGAGTATGTTCTAGACGCCCTACTTGGCACCCATGGCCAAGCGCAAATCGTCCAGTGGCGTCATTGCCGAACGGCATTGGTAGCAATTTAACGGCGAAGCACGCGTGAGTGGTCTCGGTAAGTAACCGATCTTGTGCCGCTAACTCGTAAATTCAATCATTCAGATTATGTGGAGCAATTTTCGATTGCCACACCAGGTATGTTGAACAATATTTTGTTGTCGTTTAATGTGGAGTGTCTGTTGAGTTTTAGAGCTTGCAAAATGTAGTCCTGAGTGAGTTTAGATATGCATGTATCTTTTTGCCTTTTCCTTCTGATAAAAATAGCCTTTTTACCAAGGTCTACTGAAATGTGAATGAAAGGGAAAGCTGTAAAGTTGCTCTTGGCGTCCAATTGCTCAATAGTTTGTGCACCTGGAGCCCCCCTTTTAAAGAAAATGTTTTTAATATTAACTTAAATCCTGAGTGGTAGAGAGAAGCATGAATGAATTTGTGTTGAGTGTCGATGTTGGCATGTGATGCTTTTTTGCTCTTTTTGATTGAGGCTGGTGGATGGTACTGATTTTACTGATCAGACGTATACTAGGTATGTTACAAGTTTCATTTGTCTATTAGGTATAGGACGTCTAACCTCACTGTTTATCTTTCAGCTTATGTGTACCGTTGGTACAGCAAATTGGAATGAGCGAAGAAAGGGCGTGTTGCAGCACACCTTCACCATAATAAACCAGTCTAGCACTGTACAGAGATATTTTGGTGGTATTATTTTTTTCGCGAATTTAATGGTTTTGAAAGGTTTCACGGTCCAGTTATGCATTTTTTAATTTGCAGTTTACAACATAAAAAAAGGAAAGAAACCACCCAAATTTAAAACAACATAATTTCCTTTTTGTAATTTGAATTAAGATAGATCGGTGTATTGCACGGTTCACTCTGTTCAGAAAAATGAATGAAAGACTTCTGTATTAGCAAACCTAGTTGCCGGGCCTAGTTGCTTACCAACGGTATTAGTCAGAGGGTGTTTTGAATCAATCCATGATGCATAGCAATATGCCTATACCGTACTGTATTAAATACATGTCAGTACTTAGGGATAGAAAGTGTTCCAAAAGTTTAAGAACCACAAGACATTTCATAATCATGCAAAAAATTCCCTAAGTACTAACGCTATGTGGGCTAAAATGAGCGTTAAAGTCAGGGTTTTTGTGTGTTAAGAATAGGATTTTATGTGATCACATGGCCCTATTGAGGTGAAATTTCCCAAAACTGGTGCATTGTGGGATTGACTCAAAACACCCTCTGGGTATTAGTTAAAGCATCCCTCTGATACACCAATGCAGATGTAAACATGCTCAGACAAGCAAGCACACATTTTGGCTGTCTGATGATAGAATATACAGTAAGCTTCTATAATCGCTGTCATAAGTTATGAAACGGTTGGCACACGCGCATCTGTTGAATTGCGTATTGGATTTTCGTTGTCCAGCGTGTGGGACCCAATTTTGTTGAATTACTGACGAGCACTGTATATGTCCTTTAAAAATGTCCTTATTGGTATATTATGGTGAGGCTGTGTTGCAATTAAGCAAGGGTATGTTGGAGTTACGCAATAAGGTGTTAGTAGCAGATAAGTAAGGTTTACAATATATTAAGGTGATCTTGAGACTACAGAAAAACAAGTAAATTTTGTATGCAGAAATAAAACAAAACATTTTAAGGCAAAAGGATAATTGTTAAATTAGAAGGTTAAGCACAAAAAGTAGCTGATAACAAAAAGGAATCTTTTAATCTTTTAAACCTATTTGTTATTGATATTTGCCCTTTATATTAAAGGAGCATTTCATGATACATTGTTTTTTCCCCCAACTTAACCCCCCCCCCCCACCAAAAAAGTGTATGTTGTTTTAAAGGCTGACTCAGAGATTTTCAGATGACGGCGCCCTCAGTTTTCTAACAAATCATGTTTTTTGCATATACATAATGCTTGTCCACATACTAATCACTGTGCAAAATCAATGTTCTTCATGTAGAAAATCACAACTTTGTTTTAAAATTCCAGATCTGAAATTTAGGTTAAACACAGTATCCTATGGTACTCTTATATATGTTTACCGCATCAAAACGAAAAATCCGATTCTTCTGAAACCTTGGAATTGAGCATTTTAGGTGACTATCTTTAGTTCTAATTGACTATTTAAATTAATGCACAAAAAAGTTAGATTTCAATATCTCTGAGTCAGCCTTTAACCTTTAGCCCAAGTAATTTCTACATGCCAAATCAGTCATTTCTCTGGGAAAATATCAATTTGTAATTTCTGATAAAGAAACCAAAATTACTATATAGTGGCCAATAAGGCCCTCTTTTGCAATTATTTGCCCATAACACAAAAGCGCATCATCAAAATCAATTGAAATTCTAGGAATAAGATTGTTTTAGGATACTGGTCGAACTATGAACAGAAAGGATGATCCTAGGATCATGAAATACTCCTTCAACTAAAAGGGTCAAATGTTGTCTTATGTATGCAGGCCATTAAAATATAGTTGATTTTTAATTTAGTTTTGCTACCTTAAATAGCTTTTCTAGTAGTGAAGTGGATGTAAAGTTAAAGCTATTTGATACGACTATCCAGTAATCGCATTTCTTTCACAGCAAAATGTACATATATGTGTGTAGATTGGCTTCTGAACTGGACTGGATTCTATCACATCTTGCTGGGAGCCTTAGTAAAAAATAACACAAAAAACTTAAATGTCTCTGTTCAGATGAGTACTCCAGATTTTGGTATTTACTTTACAGTGAGATTCTGATATTTATCTTATAAATAAGACATCGCCAACTCCGAGTTAATGCGATCTAACCATAACTCTAATTCCCAACCCTCAAATGTGGATCACCAATCCTTCAAACCCAACCTCTCAACTCCCAAATTCCCACCACCCAAATTCCCACCACCCAAATTCCCAAACCTGTAACTCCAACCCTGAAAGAAAATATATATTTGTTTAGAACAATTAGGAAATGTGCATTAAACTTACTAGGTTCTCCAAAGCAATGTGCGATAGAGGAAAAAACAATCCGGTAACCCAGTAAATTAGACTTCTTGTTCGGTACAAATGCAAGCATAACTTGTTCTGTTTGTGGCAGTTAATTGGATTCAGAATCCCTTGGAACAACTTAAAAATTCACCCATGCTTGCTCTCTCCCACCGCACTGTGGAGGGAAATACATGGGGATGCATCATAGACATGCATGCATATTTTGACACAAAATTAGTCCTAGGGATTCACTACGATGATGTATCATTGCCGCTATTTGCAGCATCTTGATTAAAAATGTAGAGTCATGAATGCTAGCCTGTTACACAACACAGCATACTGGTATCGAGTGTTTTTGAAAAGCAGTTCGTTCCCGGCAGCATTGGCGCATTCATGGAACCGCTAGTTATCAGTGTGTAACTAGAAGTTGACAGCATAAGGTTAAAGGAAATAAGGTTGTGTCTCATTTGCCATTGACATTATGTTCAGAAGTTTGTGTGGCTTTTTTGTTATCCATTAGTCACTATATTTAAAGGAAAGTCACTGAAAATACGTTTCAACAAGGTCTTTTAAGTAGTTTTAATCAAGTTTTATAACTGATAGGGTAATCTTTAGATTTGATCTTTGTTGTATTCAATAATCAACTAATGAAAATAAAACAAATGTCATCTCTGGATTGGTGGTGGACAAAAAATTGTTTCCTTGAAGCCCTATACAAGGTGCAATAGTGTTTGCAATATATGGAATTATTTAACCTGGGTCCTATGTCCAAAGTTCAGAAGCCAATGTATTTTACCGTGATGTGTTGAGCTCAAGAATATGTTTACTTTTGCCCAACACTCTCAAATTAATGTCATAGATGATAAACAGAAGGAAAAATGGCATCATTAGAAACTCAACAATATCAAAATCAGAGCAAATAAGTGAATTTGACATTTTGAGTTTCAAGTTATGTTAATCATTTGTATTGTAATTAACTTTCTAAACAATTGTAGTAGCAGTATTATGTCATAACCACAAATTAAGTTTTCAGCAAAAAAAGACCACAATCAATGATTGATCATTTTGGGCTCACAATGCGGCATCAAACCACGCAGGAGAAACACCAAGGATACAAAAACGTTATGCGATGCAGTTGTCGTAGCCAGTGTGTAAACCTCAAGCTCTACAATCCAGCTAGGAGTCAAGTATCCCGTAGTTACGTCAAGTTTATTGAAAGTGTTGATATATTTTAAAACGTGTTCATATATTTTTGTAGCATTTTTGAGTTGTGTACGTATTCCATCATGTCAAATCATCACAGCATGATATGGGATACTTTTTTAAGTTGTCACCTGTTTTGATTTTCAGTGGCTTATGTTCTCGCCATTGAATCACAGTTTATCATGTACATTTCAATGAATGCTGAAAAGATTCTTATGTCCAAACTTGTTTTAATCTTGAATGTGAATTTTGCTAGATAAGTACTTTGGGCCTTGGCTACATGCATGCATAGTGTCAATTTACAAGGCTAAGTTCATTGACCCAGAATCAAACTGTATACATAAACAGTGACAAATTAGATCATATACTTTGATTACCACCAAATAGGCAGGAATTAATCCGTTTTTTGTTGTTCTGCGCATAAAAGTAAAACAAATGTACTCCAGCGTTTGCACAGAACTGCGCGCACCGCCGCCGCAAATCATATCCCTGCATCTCTTGCGTTGTCTTGCGACTACATTATTCCATATCAGTTCGCAATGTTATGAGGCCTGCCTATTTGGTGGTAATCAAGTATAGCTATGAGATTTCATGCCCAGAATACATCAAGACATTGATTAAGTTAACAGTTTTACTATAGTTTATGAACTTAGCCCTGAGAGATTGCAGGATTGCAACATGTAGTGCCTAAAGAAAAAGTTGGACAGATACTGTTATGCTTTACTATGGTGTTTTGATACTGGATGTGAGCATTTTTGTCAAGGGCCTCATGTACAGAATGGCTATATCTTTTTCTGCCTCTCAGTAGACCCCATATGGCGGGTAAGGTCAGGGGTTGTTGAAAGTTTAAGGATAACCGTGGAGTACACAGAATGGAATGATCAGCTGCCTGGTAACAAAAGGATCTTTGAACATGAGGTGGAACTTGGAAGGGGAAGGATTTGGAAGCAGATCACCATGACCAGTTTGCATGCTGTTGGAGAAAGAAGATACCTTGTGTGAAGGACTGATTGTTGAACAGTGTGAAAAATTATGCCATTGGAACATTAACTGCGGATATAGTCACATGATAAATTAACTGAGCAGGAATTTTGAAATCTGTTGTCAAGGATACTTTGAAGGTACCAACTTTTGTTTGCTTGACCAAGTTTTACACAGACATCGTGACTTGTTCTGGAGATAATTGATTGTGAATGTTACTGTGCCGATCTCAAGGCTGTGTTGATTAGGAGGGAAGGGAATACAAGACATTGACTTTTGAACTGAGTTCTTAAACACCTGAGAGGTAGAAATTGGCACTGTTCTGAAGCAGGAGGTTTTATTTGACAAGCATGTTCACATGCAGATATATTTGAAGGTTTATACAGGGCATATAACCTTTGCAGCCGTTCTTTATCAGCCAAGAATTGTTAGTGTTATTTCTATTGTAAGTAGAATATAACAAACAAATCCTGGCATTATGAGCATGGTATTGATGAAGAAAATCCATGTGACAAAAGTTGAAGGGCCACTGGGTTTTGATACGGCGGTGCGGAAAGTATGAGAGTGCATATTAAATTAGCCAGCCTTGTGACGTAGCACTGTAGGAAATGTTAGGTGCTCGTCAGAGCCCATAGAAATTGTGTGTAAACTACCGATAGAAATGTTCAATTTTCTCAAAAGGTTCTATAGGTTCAGACCCAGTTGAGGGGTGTTCTCGTAAGAGAACAAAATTTCTAGCACTCTGATGTAAAAATATCCATAGAACCCCTTCGTTTTTCGGAGATATTTAAGATACATTTCCATTACACACGCATTCTCTATGGAGCAATTGATAATTTAATGTTAGTCTCTTACACAGTACCAATTTAGATAATCTCTTTCACAGTCTGACACAGACTATACCGTGGTTAAATACTTTCCGCACCGCCGTAGGGTTTTGATGCACAAATCATCAGTAATAAAAAAATTTTTTGTGTTTGTGAAAGGATTTTCCTATGGCAAATTTTATTTTTCATAGTTGGTATTTAAAAGTATAAAATGTTAACAGTTTAAACAACACACTTTTAAATGGCAAGCAAAATCAAAATATGAGCTGTGAAAATGTCCACGGGGGGTGCAAGCACAGTCAAGCGCAAGGTCTGAAAATATCCACATGTAATGGTAAACAACTGCCAACTCACAAATGGAAATTGGAACTTGTGCTCAGGAAGTACAGTGCTTTGCTATTTCAGAATTTTTGGCCGAGTGGAGAAATAATTGAGACAATCATAAAAGATATTCTAAAAAACTGCTGAAGTGTACCAGTGCTGCAAAAGTTATATCCCTGTAGCTATATTCTGTTCTAGGGTGATCTTTGTGTGACAAAAGCTATGATATAGAACTTATTTTGTAGATTTGTTGAGCAAGGGACACCCGTTCATATCATGAAGTTAAATAATGGATTGTACTCGTGTATTTTTCTACTTAAAGAAATGTACAGCTTACATTTGCCCACTTATTTGATGAAAACTTGAATTTTTGTAGTTCCTGAATATATGTTCGCATTCTTGCTGTTGTCCTTAAAGATCAGCCAAGGACAAGGACTGTGATAAGCTATGCCCCACCCAAAAAAGCTTTTAAAATTAAAATATTATTTGGAATATTTCTACCATGAGTCAAATGGCTAACACTAAAATGAGTACATTTATATGAAACACTTAAAGGCACTATCAGTGATTTGATAAATCAGAAAAACAAAAAAATCATCAAAAATCAGATTTTGCATGTCTGGAATAAGTATAGGTATCCTAACATCCCCTACAAGCGATTAGACCAAACGCAGCCTAATAAAGACGAAGTCGGTGATTTTAGTCAAAATTGTCCGTACGGACACTTACTATAACACGTAATTGAATGGAGGTTCATATCTTTGAATATTGCTGTTTTCTTCCTTTTCTCTTAATTTTTCAGTCGAAAAGGTAACTAATGGGAATTCTACAAATGTATCCTTCACATTTAAGCTATTCCTGCAAATTTCAAATATTTTGACTCTTTCGGGTGAATCACTGATAGTGACTTTAAGTAAAATTGTGTAGTCATCTTTTTGTCATGCTGAGATGTCCTTTAGGGGTAAAGTTGATCACAGTTTTATGCAGATGTATATTGTTTTCATGTGCATGCCGTATTCTATTTGAATTGAATTTAAAAGATATTTAACAGTGGGCTTTCTTTGTCTTTGTAATTCATTACCTCCAGGCTAATGAAGAACGTGAGAAGACAAAAGAAGAACGCATAGCAGAGAGGAAGGAGCGTGAAAAGGAACGGGAAAGGGAACGCGAAAAAGAGAGGGAACTACGCGACAAGGAACGTGATAGAGAGCGGGAGAGGGAACGTTCAAGAAGAGATCGAGATCGGGACCGTGACAGGGAACGAGACCGGGAGAGGGAGCGAGAACGTGATCGTGAAAGAGAAAAGAAACGGCGAGAGCGGGAACGGGAAGAAGAGAAAGAACGGGAAGAACGAGAACGGGAGAGAGAAAGGTGAGAATTATTTTCTAATCTGTTGATATGATAAGAGTATGCAGATACAAGCAACATAGATAACTGATTATGGTGTTCTTTTCCCAGAGCCTGGCATATACAACACTGAAAAACTTCTTTTTTTTACTCCTCCACCTATAATTTTCAATTTTAAAAGTACTCTGACCAGTTTTGGATCAGTGGTGTAAATTTGATATCTCATCTAAAGAGCAGACTCTTCATTATGTTCTGTTACTAAAGATCACAAGACATAACTGAAAATGGAGAGGGGTGTGGCGGTTGAATTTAGAGATTTAACGTTTTGTGGACTTTCGCAATTTACATAGAGGCTATCCACCCGTATTTGGCTGTTGATGCTGATTAGAAGGACCAGTGAAGTAGACTATGAACATTGGCTTTAATTGTTCTTAGGGAGAAATGTGCAACCTGGGCACACAGGCAATTGCGGATACTCTATGGATGTTTGGATAGGTGCTTGTTGTAATCCTTGTGAATAGAGGAATAAATTGGTACCAGTATTGGTAATTGAGGCATTTTCTATTTGTCTCCTAATTTTTGGTGTCCACCATCCTTACTTGCAGATGATGCCGGTCAAGCCTCATTCAATAAAGCAACTCACACAAAATGAATTGAAATAGATAGTGCAGTACAAACTACAGTTTGATGTGAGCTGGTCATGGGTGTTCCCTAGAGCTGGGAGTTACCATTTAATTTTCTATCCGTGTACACTACCGATTTTTGTTTTGTGTTACGCCATGTACAAACACGTTAATGACTAAGACCAACGACTGCCAAATTTTGCGGCTTCATGAAAACACAATTCTTGCACCATATCATTCGTAGTCTTTTTCTCCGGCTTTTGTATTCAGTCTTGATATCATCGGAACAAGCTTGGCCTGTTTTTTTTTTCATATGCTCACAGTATTTCTGAGGTCTATGCGTGGAAATAACTAACAACTATATATTTCTTTAAATTTTTATTCAGTCTACAGTCTCGGGAGGCGAGGACAGAGATAGAGGAATCGGTCAAGGGATCGGAGATTCGCGGATCGTCTGGATGAGGACAGGCAATATATAAAACGTAAACTGGAAAGGAAATTGCGGGAGAAAGAGGAAGCGATCAAGAGGTAATAAATACTAAAACCTTTGCCCCTCTAGATTTTCTATACGTTCAATATTTGAAAAAAAAACATTGCATTTAACCATTCACATAATCCCATAAACGATTTTTTACTTACATGATATTGTTTGTATTTAAATGTTTTAGTGTACATGATTTCTGCAATTAAAAAAGACCTTGTGGTCAATAACGTCTGTTTTTACGTAAGTTTGGGAAATAAATGGCACAAGTTGATTGTCAAAAATTGTATTTAATGTATTAATGCTTGTTGTTGCTCACTTACTGTTTTCTTCGTCGATTTAATAAACTGGAGAGTAGAGAACGGAAAAATCCCGCGAATTATACCAATAATCGGGAGAATTAAGCCAGTGGAGAGAAATGACATGAGAAGGAAGAGCAAACGTCTGAAAGAATTCCTTGAGGATTCCGAGGATACAGAGACGACCCCCAGTCTACAAGTAGCGATCAGGTTTGCTCTTTTGCTCTTTTGACTTGTGTCGTTCAGGGTTTAGAATAAATGTTAATACTAGTGTCTTTGAGAGCCGGCGTGTGGTCCCAGTGGATAGAGCACTCGGCTTGTTCTCCAAAGGTAGCAAGTTTTCAAGTCCCGCTGTGGCCAACGTGTTTGTGTCCCAAGGCAAGACACTTTATCTCCATTGCCTCCCTCTACCCGGTGCAAATTGGGAGCTGAGATGCCACAATAAGGATTAAAGAGGCACAAAGTCTCTAATATTTTTCATTATTTGTGTTTCGCTTTCTGATTGCAGCACAGATATTTGCTCAATACACCTTAACACATTCCTTATGGTAATATGTCATGAAAATAATCACCTTTCAACTGGAATATACCGGTTAATTGCAACAATGAGCATGTGTGAGTGTTGTAAGTGGCGGAAAGATAGTGATTTTACTGGCATTTTTTTACTCCCATTATCCCAGGGGCAGTGCACTGGACAAAACGTAAGAGCGCGAAAAGAAACTGACATGGATAGTAGAGACCGTAAGAAGGAGATGGAAGAATTAAGATATCAAACGCAAAAATTGGACATATGGAGCTAGTGATGCAGAAGATGAAATGAGAAAAGGTATTTTCAGTATTCATAGTGGAAATGCTGAAAACATTCTGGACAAAAATTAAAGAAGCAATCTGGAATCTTTAGGACCCCCAGATTGAAACAGAAGTTCGTTAAATTTTTATGGCGTTAAGTTATAAAAGACTGTATTTTTCTCAACTTCTTGTCTTGAAATTTCAGGCTCAAAATGGAACTTTCTTTCCAAAGATATACCGCAAAAACTGCCTTGTTTTGGTTTTATCCATGAATTTTCGCACAGGAATCTATATGATATTGTGGTGTGTTGGTCAGTCATCACCAAAAACCAACAAGTTTGTTTCCCGTGAACTTGGTTGGGGGTTGTTAGTGAGTTAGCCTCTCGATCAGGTAGAGAATAGCAGTATGCTTAAATCAAAGAGGCACTGTTAGTGGACCCTTGTCTCTTTCATTTCTATACCATCAACTCCCAATGCTGAAGTGGTTAATATGGTCTTCAACACTAATATGTGGCGAGAGGGGTGGGGGGGGAAAAAGGGGGGGGAGGGGAGGAGAAGAAAGAGGGACATAACATTTAAATTCAACATCCCTAATTTTAACTCGGTGAGTAATGAATATAATTTAAACAAACGATCCATTTAATTATGACCAAAGATGGTAATATTTTGGTAGGCTAATAAATAGATAGTGCTGCTGCACGCAACAAACACAATGTAATGAAACCATTTTTGATAATATAAAACACTCAATATTTCATATTATTCAGTGAGATAGAACGAGAGAGAAGCACAAAACGCCCGCAGCTACGCGATAGATCGCCATCGCCCAAAGTAGAAGAAATTAAACCGAAGTGAAACCGGCATTTGAGCCAGCACAAGAGGTGAGTTCAAAGCCTGCCACAAACATTAAATCTCATTCCTGTTAAAATGTTAATGGCCTGGTGTTTAATCTAGTAACTTGTTTAAAGTTTGTTTTAATCAAGTTATCTATCAATTGTTCCCCTTTAGTTTGTTAATTGGTTAATTATGATATTATATGTATGTTCGGTGCATGTGTGTGTTGATCCATGTTTTGTTTTACTGCCATAACAGGCGCCATTTACCAGTCAATTGTCCATCTCCCTGAAACAACAGGCAAGTGTTTAAAAAAAACAGCCAAGGGTGTCTGCCTTTATTTGTAAATATCTAAATTGAAAACACCTTTTCTATGAACAAATTAAAATTCAGTGGTATAAACTGGGCTTTATCAAGGAGAGGGACAACGGGGGGAACCTGTCTGTCAAAATTTGGGTTAAAGTGGTGATTTTTAAGTCCACCATGTAAAATATGGATCAAGATGGCATGGCGGCAGATTGTTCTGATGGTTTGCACTTTGTTTGTTTGTTTTTTAATTTAAAAATGCCCAATATCTGGGTTAATGCAAATCGTAAGTGCATCCCAAATGCAATTTAGCCCTTTCGGAATAGTTAAATGATGTTTTATAAAGCATTAAAAATAATTCTAGTTACAAAAAGAGGCTTTTTCGTATACCTTTTAATAATTGAAGGGGCATTTTGGATCCACAGCCTCATCCAAAGTTCTTATCTTAAAAAAATACAGGTAGAGTAAGGTATAATCTTGGGTGCGTATTAGTGAGACGAGAGGGAATTTGCAATTTTTCATTTACTGTTGTTAAACGGACAGAAATTAAAAACACAGTGGGCTGTGGGGCAGTGTGGGATACAAATAACATCGAAATGCACTTGTCGAATCACTCTAATTTTGAAAATGGCCTTTTCTTGAGGATATGATAGTAGTGAACCATACACAAAATCAGAGGGTGTTTTGAATCAATCCCACGATGCATAGCAAGGTGCCTATGAACCGTACTGAATAGTAAAACACATGTCAGTACTAGGTGATCAAAAGTTTTCCAAAGTTTAAGAACACAGGACATTTCATAATCAATCAAAAAAATCCTTAAGTACTCACATTTTGTAGGCTAAAAAGAAACTTTAAGTCTGTTTTTATGTGTTAAGAATATGATTTTTAGTGTGATCACATGACCCTATTGAGGTGAAATTTCCCAAAACTGGTGATTGTGGGATTGACTCAAAACACCCTCTGCACAAAAAATGAAGATGTAGGATCTCAAAATGCACCTTTAAGTCTGTTTTTAGATTAAAAGTACACTACATAAGTTATTAAAAAATTTGAGGTGAAAAAAGTTTTCATTTTAAGGATGTATACGATGACCCAACCTGAGACAATAAGCTGATAAATGGCAATTCAAATTTGATTTGCATGATGTGGGTTATTTTCACAGAGTGTTAAATTTGTCAACTTTAATAAGCTTAACCTTTGGGCCCTGATAGTCCCTCAGATTTCAATTTGTTAAATGTTTGTGTTTTCAACATTTTTAAAGTGATGCATTTCCATAAACTTTATTTGGAATTGGCATGAAAAGTGAATTTAAACAAGTTCAAAAAGGCCTAGTCTTTAGGTCATCGATTTGTAAGAGTCCTGTGGGAAGCTATCTTAAAAGCCACTGACATGTGTGCAAACTTTCTGATATTAGGTAAGGCACTATCGTGATTAGTAAATCAGAAAATCAAAAAAAATCATCAAAAATTCAAATTTTGCATGTCTGTAAACGTATAAGCATACTAAACTACCCTGCAAATGATAGGACCTGAAGAACCGAATAAGGACAAAATCCGATAATTTAGTCAATTCGTGTCCATCGGATCATTACGAAAACACGTAATGAATGAATTTTGTATCTTGCAAAACTGCCGTTTTTCTTCCTTTTCTGTCAATTCTTCGGTTGGAAATAGTAACTTATGTTAATTCTCTAGTCTTATTCCTTCGCTTTTAAGCCTTCCTGCAAGTCAAATATTTTGACTCTTTCGGAGAAATCACTGATAGTCTTTAAAATAAGCATAAGGCAGCTATTGGGCTAATCGTATAATGTTGCTATTAAATAGCTGCCTTATGCTATGTATTCGGTATATGGGGCTCTGTAGGATTACTGCAAATAGTTATAATGTATACCCGAATATGCCAGTCGTGAAATGTTAAATTGTGATTCCACCAGCCAAACTTGTTCTGCCTTGTGGGTCAAATGTTTCCACAGGATTTTAAAGTGTGCATTTATTAATTGTTGTCTACCAAAATCAAGGACAGAAGGTAAAACTAACCTGGTATACCGTAAGGAAAAGGTTGGTAAAGAGGACAAGCTGTTATCTGCACTCATTTCGTGAACACCACAAGCACGATTACAATTATATAGAGTAAGCACTGGTTTAAGTGGCTCTTAACCTACCCCATAATGTATTGTAATTGTACCTAAACATTCCTGTATTGTTCAATGTTCAAGGATAAAAAGTGCTTGGAAATTCAAGACTTCAAAAATCAGGTCAAAAATCCTTAGAGACACGGCACCATTTTGCATATAGGGCACCCTCAATTTTTGTCCAAAAAGTGTTTTTATAATGTGTGTGGTGCGTTTACATGCCGTTAATGTGTGAAATCAAGACTAAACCAGATACTTTGTGTATTTAATTTGTATAAAAACCACTCAGAGTAGTTTTTTCGAATGGCTTAGATTGCACAACTGAACGGCAACAAAATGCAGATTGGATTGTGTAAATTTTCCCGTGTAAACCATTTCAGAATTATTGACTTATGTTGTTATTGCTTAAAGATTGTGTTTACTAGCGGTGTATAAAATTCACAAATATTGTAACCAAGATTATTCACTGAAAATGAAAGGAAAGGATGAAAACAACAGCTGACTTCCAATTGAAACAAGGGCTCTTCTTGGTAGGCTATTATAATATTCTCAATGCAATCCCCAACAACCATTTCAGCTATCTTAGGAAATTTCATACTGATGGAAATGTGCCTGTGTCCCTTTCACCCTAACATCCCACCTAAGAAACTCCTAACTACCAAATACCACTGGGGAATTTCATGGTTTCTATTGTATAGTGAGGTACAGGAACCCAAAATACCACATTCTTAAGTGTAGTATTGTGGTATTAGACCATGGGAGAGCCTCAGTGGATCAATATTTAAAGGTGCAATGAGAGATGTCAAATAAGATGTCCCTAAAAAATGTGGAAAATTCTGATTTTTGCATTTGTGTAAAGCTCTCTATCACATATCCCCTTCTGAAGGATTAAGCTGAAACTGTTTCTTCCGGTGACAAAAAATTGAATGTTTTTTAATTTCCCCTATATGGGCAAATACAAAATTCCGCCTATGTTTTCCATTGAAATTATAAGGCATATACAATCACACCTTTTGCTTTCATTTTAAGAAGTTTTGTGGGCCGGCAGCTTCAGCCGGCGGACCACTTAGCAATCCGTTGTGGCGGGTGTATGGTGTGTGTGGATGTTGTGTCACCAATTGTTAAGTTTTTTAAATATTGACCCTCAATTGAAAAGTTTAACTTCAATTGGAACCAAACGAGTGTGTCATAGGTGCACATGGGATCCGTCTGTTGATGAGGTCAAAGGTCATGTTGAAAGGTCAAATGTCATGGTTAGTCAAGTTGAAACATGGCTAAAAATGTAAAATCATCTAAATTGAACACTTGAAGTTCAATTGGACCAAACTTTTGTCTAGGTGCCCATGCGATCCCTCATATGTTGATGAGATCAAAGGTCACGTGCCAGGGTCAAAGGTCATGGGGAGGCCCACAGCTTATATTCTTTGAATATAGCGAGCGCGAAAGCCGAGAACCGCGAAATTCTAGTTTCTGTTGCCAAATAAAAGGTAAGGAATCTATTGAGTGTCTAATATATATGGAATCACTACATATCACAGAAAATATGGATGACTTGAAATCTCTCGTTGTACCTTTTAAGGTTTAACCTTTCACAGCATGTCTCATATTCCCTCATTTCACATTAACCATAATGCATTGTGAGTTCTGTTGGTTGCTGGCAGGCTTGGTCTGCTGTAGTGGGAAGAAACCCATGGGAACTATAGACAACTACCTGTGAGTTTATTCCCAGTATAATAACTGGCCAGGAACCAGCAAAATTTACAGTGCTATGTACTAAACAATGGGGAAATGGTGTAATCAAGTAACAATGTGTGGTGGACTAACTGATTAGTTTTTCTTTGCAGCCTGAACCACCTGTTGTCCGAAGGCCGAGAACTCCAGAGAGCGATAGCTCTCCAGAGGTTATGGAAGCCGAGGGGAGTCCAGAGGAAGACAGCAGGGAGTCTTTCAGGCCGGCCAAGGATGAAACGCCCCCTCCAGAGCCGAAGGCCAGGCTTAGTTTTGGAGGGCTCAAACTTGGTAAGTGTTCATATGTCCAATTAGCAGTTTACTGTTTGTAATGTGTATGTGTTTTGTGGAGTGCAGTAGTTAGGTGTGTGTAGATCTTGTATGTTTATGTTGTTTGTTCATGAGACAAGTTATTATAAGTATGATACTTTTATCCACCTTACAAGCAATTTGAAAAGCACCTTTTAATCTTTAAAACATGACCATTCTTAATATCTAAAAGACGCACCTAAAAGTTAAACTAGTTAAGAGATAAAGCTTCACAAAAGGGTTTATGGGATATGAACTTAATTACCATCAAGATATCAGTTTTCTGTTAGAACAGTACAGGTTTTTATTTTTACCTGTGCTTTTGTGTTATCTGCTTGCATATCGGCACACAGGGATTAAATTACGATTCAAGTAAAAATCAGGAAAGCGTACATTTGTAATGAGACCTTGGATGCGCACAACAGGATTAGATTACAGGATAGTACTTCTCAGCATAATAATATAATATAATAATATACTAGGTATCCATGCTGCATGAGATTTCAACTAGGGTACTCCATTAAAAAGTGTACTAAAAGTGCGCCTGTCGCAAGAATTGATGAAATATTTGTTTTACCGTACAGCAGCAAGTGGCAACACCAGTCTCACACCCGATCTCTCCGAGTCAGGCAAGTCACTCAAAGTGTCGGTCTCCCACACGGGTCATGTTTTCACTTTTCATTCAAGTAACTTTTTGTCCTTCAAATTACAAGTCCCTCTTCTTAAGTGCAATAACCATTTATCAAAGTATGGTTGGTGTTCTATTAAACTGCTTTTTCGGAATTGATTATTTGAGTTGCCAAAATGAACACAGAATTTTAGGCCGGGGTAGGGGCAGTAGTTACGCACCATAGCCCTCTTAAATTGCTCATAGCCCTCTTGTCTCAATGGAGACCTGCCCTGACTCTACCTTTTTCTGCCTTACTTGCCCCCCCCCTCTTTTCACATGCTGTTAAATCATCAATACATTAACTGGTGTGAGACTTAGAATAATTGATGGGAGAGAAATTGACCCAATTTGGAGACAGTATCTTTTGAAGTCAATCATAATACTCTGGTGCATGGTAGCTATATAGCCTATAAAACGCTTACTCTTTCCTTTTGCCTGTTGAAATAAGTTTTAATTTAAAGCAAGCTGCTATAATCAGCGATAGGATAAACAAGTTTTTGTCAGTCCACTTTGACATAAATAGTGCTATATTATTCATTTCGTGATAAGCTGCTTTTCCTTTCAGTGGTCAGTCATTTTAAAGGTACCCCACCCCTATTACAATATATTTATTTCTGTGTTGGCCACTGCCAACATACCTTATTTTCAGAATTTTATATGAATCAGTCATACCATTTTAATTGTCCCCGCCGAACGAGTTCGGAACGGGGACTATGAAATGAGCAGCGTCCGTCCGTTCGTCCGTCCGTTCGTCCGTCTGTGACAAAAATGTTAACCCATGTTGTATACCATTTATCTGGAGTTCCGTAAGGGCGACAATGATGTAACTTGGTGGTAAGAAGCGGGTTGACGAATTCTCGACCTGATTAGATTGTGGCCGTAAAATATGCTAATTAAGTATCTAATTTGCATAATTTATGAGAATTTTCCTGCAAGGCCTGTTTACAAGTTTTCTGGAGTTCCGTCAGGC
>JAMKCH010057420.1:0-21705 GCA_023653785.1 Ophioderma brevispina
CTAGAACAGAATTCATCAGCAAATGTAGGCACGCTCAGAAATTCTATCTCCATAAACTCTAACATAACTCTAACATTTGCTGCAACTCGCCTTTTGCGAACTTTCCACTTTTGCGTGTAATATCACCTGATTTGTACTTGTGTGTACCTGATGTGTATATTATAATAGCGACTTATGTCACCTGACATTCCAAGTAATACAATGCATTTTGTGTTTCCCTCCTCACACGTGATGAGCCCTCGGGCGAAACGGGCCGTAGTGTGATAATATGGAGTAAAATTATTACATGCCCTCATATATATATATATATATATATATATATATATATATATATATATATATATATATATATATATATATATATATAACACAACATCGAAACTTTCGACACCATTGGCCACAATATTCTTCTTCACAAGCTTTATCATTACAGTGTCCGTGGAGTAGCCTTGGGGTGGTTCAGGAGTTACCTAACTAACCGTTCACAATCAGTCTACATACACTCCATCGCATCATCCATCAAACCTATCACAGTTGGCGTTCCACAAGGCTCAATCCTTGGACCTCTACTTTTCATCATTTACATGAATGACATTACCAACATCTCTAACACACTAAAACTAATTTTATTTGCAGATGACACAAACATTTTTCTTTCAAACCCTAACATTAATGCACTTTTCAACAACATGAATCATGAACTCGCAAAAATCACTGACTGGTTCGGGCTAACAAACTTTCTCTTAATGTTTCCAAAACTAACTACATGCTTTTCTCTACACACAACACAAATCACAATCAAACATTAACAATAGATAACAGGACAATCTCCCAGGTACACTCAACCAAATTTCTTGGCATCACAATTGACGACAAACTAACATGGAATGAATACATCAACTCTTACACAACCAAGCGTCTCACGCAATTGGTACAATCTACAGAGTTAAACACCACCTTCCACACTACACCTTAAAATCACTATAAAACACATTAGTTCTCCCATACCTTAGCTACTGTAACATCATCTGGGCCTCCAACTATCACTCACGACTCACCAAACTAAACACCACACAGCACAGAAATGGGCCATTCGCACTATCACAACTCACCCCCCCCCCAGAACTCACACTTTGCCATTATTTCACTCACTGAAAGCACTTAAATCAGAGCACCTCAACCAACTTCAAACAGCGCTCTTCATGTTTGACTATCACAACAATCATTTACCTCAGAACTTCAGTAATTACTTTATCACAAACAGACAAATCCACAGCTATAACACCAGACAAGCCGACAAACTTCATCTTCCCCTCCCAAAATCTTCCTTTGAAAAAGCACTTTATTCAGTATCACGGCGCAAAACTTTGGAATGATCTCCCAGAATCTATCACAACAATTACAAACAAAAATACTTTTAAAGCTCAACTGAAGAAACATTTCATCAACCAGTACAATTCTTAATTAATTACTCCCCCAGACCTTATTTCTCCTCCCACTTTATTCTTCATCTTATCTCTACTCCTCACTTTTTCTACCTCTGCTTCATCAAAGCAATAGTTTGCATACCTCAGCAAGACATGTTGAACAGTCTGTCCTTCTTGTCCAATTCCCGTTTCATGTATTCCCGTTAAGTGTTTGTCTAGCTTAGATATATTTGTTTTTTTGTTCTGTTTTGTTTTTGTTATGTATATTAACCTACGTAATATATTGTAATATTGAGTTTATCTTATTTGTATGGATTACAGGGCCAGCAATGATTATAAGCCCTATTGGGTTGTCCATTACTGGTCCTAGCATATCATATCCCTCACCTATTCAACTAAGTACAGTTTACAATTGATACTTTATCTATTATTATATAATATACTGTATTATTCATTTCTGTCTCGTACGATATGTTATGCTGAATAAATTGAATCTTGAATCTTGAATCATGCAAGCAAAATTGGTATTTATTTGGCAATGATGGGTGTAAGCATACACATGTCATTACTCTAAAATAATTATATAATATTGAATGGCTTTGAGTATGATACAAGAATATATTGCACGAGCTAGAAAAATATTGTACGAGTCGAAGACGAGTACAATATTTTTCTAGCGAGTGCAATATATTCTTGTATCATACGAAAAAAGCCATTAAATATTATTATTATTATTTAAATATCAGGCTGACTCAAACCAAACCTTGCGTTGACAGTGTTATAGTCCAACTGGCGAACGATACACATGATTCAATCCCGGATTCAATAATGGCGTTCTCGCTAAAAGGCCCGGATGCGATACAATATTAAAAAGAATATTGTATGATCCGGGGACTTTACCAAAACTGTACAATACAAAGCTTTCTTTGCACCACTCGGAAGCCTGATATAAATAATTAAAAAACATAGGTCAGTATAGCTTAAAGTAGCATGTACGAACCAAAAAGTACCATTTTTGGCAATTTAAAACATAAAAATATAGGAAGGTGGCAACCCCCCCCCCCCCCCACACACACCACACACACACACACCTTCCGACTTTGACGGGACACCCTGACCTCCCTGAAGGTTGTACCTCCAATTTTTTTCGCTAAAATGACCACAAAGGATGAACTTACAATTACATCAAAGTCTTAGATAATATTCGTTTGCGTTTTTGTGCGACATGGAATCATCCGTTGGGCGGGGGTCGGACGAGGGTTATACAATTGCAATCAAAATTCTTACCACTTTAAACACTTATATAAGGCGGCGATTTCCCATTGACCACAGAAACGCGTTTACTTCCTATAAACACCGCCTTTACAGTGTTTGTTATGGAAGCCAAGCGACTTCTTGGAAGATTAAAAGCTTATTCCCTTATTTCACCTAATGACATGACCCACAACTTTTCCCCGCCCTATATCAGCGCGAATCGAGTATGCAGGGACTGTAGTGTAAGAGTGTGCGCTTCAGGATAAAAGTGTGAATTGTTTGCACACAAGTACGTTAGGCATTGATAATACAGAAATTGATGAGCACTTGCCAACCCCCATTAATGGGGGCCCAGCTTGGGTTCAAGGTTATACAGAGGGTCAAACAATTTAAAATGTTCTGAATGTGTAAAAAGCACAACAAACGGTGTTTGTCTGGTCACAAGGGATTCCAAAAAGGTATAGTTTACACTATCTATGGCTTGATAGTCCGGAGTATGGGTAAAAACTGTAAAAATGGTGAAAAAGACGATTTTGGGGGGGTAGGGGTCAAAAGTTAAACGTGCTTTGATTCAGTTAATAAGTCGTGCAAAGTGTTTCCTAGCTTAAAGGATTGAGATAAGAATAGGTTGACTTTATCGGTTATGCTTAGTTTCCGTTATTCACAAAATAGATCACTGGTCAATAGAATCCAATAGTTGCCAATACCTGTTGACTTTATTGCCATTTGGTAATAACCAGACCCGTAGTATAGTCAAAACTATTACTATATTTCATGTCGTTCATTAGACTAAACCAACCAATTTGAACCACATTTTACCAAAATTGGAGTAATTTTAATTTTTGACCCCCTGCTACAAATACCGAAATTGGACTTTTTTACCATGTTTACAGTGTTAGCCCCAAAAATTCCTGTAAACTATAAGTCACAGGAAGTATAAACTATAACTTTATGAATCCTTCTAAAACAGGAAGACATAATTTTGTGCTTTCACAAACACAATCGGAACATTTTAAAAAAATTCCCCGCTAACTTGAAATCCAAGATGGGGGCCATGAAAGGGGGTGGCAAGTGCTTCATCAATTTTTTGGTTATAAATGTATAAATACATTGTGTACCAAAATTCACAATTTTATCCGGAGTTGCACACTCACAGAAGATCGTTCACTACAGGCCCCACTAGAGTATAGTACTAGAGCGCGCTAACCAATGGCGCCATCAAAATGATGGGTTTCATTCGAGTGTCTGCATCAATAGTGTTCGACCGCTTACGACGTTACGTAGTTGTCGCCCTCACTCAGACAATCACCATTCATTTTCTCGAATTTGATACGGGCATTCGGGCAACTTAAATTAATTATATATAGCTAAGGAATGATTAGTTGACCGAATCTGATGGATTTTTGTTATAGAAATAATGTATAGGCGAAAGAAAAATTGATAACAAAGCGGGCGTAGCATACTATCGTAAAAGGAACTTTGCTGTGAATGGGACTCGAACCCACACACTCTGTTAGTACTAGAACGCGCTAACCAATTGCGCCATCACAACTTGATGGATTTTATTCGAGTTTCTACATCACTAGTGTTCCACCACCTTACGACGTTACGTAGTTGCCGCCCTCATTCAGACGATCTCCATTCATTAGGGTATTCTAATGGCCACATTGGCCATCCCCAGATCAGAAGCCTTAAATCCTACAGGTACAAGCTCCGGCACCAGTCTGTAAACGGGTTCCAATGGTCATCACATACCATCCCTCACTTCCAAAGCTGTCAACGATCATACAGCATTACCTGCCCATCCTTCATTCTTCTCCTGTATACAAGAAGGGCATCCCCACCCGCCTGTGATCGCTTATCGCAGAAGCGCCAGTGTAGTATCTATAATGTGAAAACGTAGTTCGTATCAAACATCACTACTTTATTAATGATTTTAATGAAACACCACCAACACAATATATGAATCATGGCGGCCTACAGAATACGAATTCTGTTGTGTGGAGCGTCAGGTCAGTAAATCCAGGCATAAAGATTGCTAGTACGCTCCACTACTTCCTCTATCCAGGCCTCCTTCTAATAATAATAATAATAATAATAATAATAAAGATTTATAAAGCGCCATATATTAGGCAACCTATCCGAGGCGCTGTACAAAGAGGTAAAACAATAAACAGAAGAAACAATAATGCAACATGAACATGTTAACATAAAGGGAGACAAAAAACATACAAAAGTGGAACTTGAACAACTACTTGGAGAGGCAATCGCGCAATAATTGAAAATCCAATAATTAAACATTATGTAGGCAGACTGGAACAAATATGTCTTAAGACTGTTCTTAAAATCATTAACTGAACCACAACAGCGAATGTTATAGGAAGTGAGTTCCACAATTTTGGTGCACATGAAGAAAAAGCTTCTCACCAAATGATGATAAGGTTCTGGGTACTGATAAGAGAAGTTATCTGACGATCTGAGAGTCCGGGTTGGCAAGTATTGGCGTAATGAGATCATTAATGAAGATGGTGCAAGTCAATTTAGTGCTTTCCATGTTAGCAGCAGAATCTTGAATTGATCCGTTGTCGAATGGGGCCAATGAAGTTGCATAAGAGGTTGGGTTTATGTGAAATATTTGCGAGTTTTTGAGAGAACACGAGCGGCTGCATTTGTGTTCGCTGAAGTTTATCAAGAAGGTTGTTAGAATTCCATACAAAAGAGCATAACAATTGTCAATGTCGGGAGGTGATAAGGGCATGAACAAGAGTTGAGGCAGTGTCGTCAGAAAAATTGTTTGGATGAGCTGATGTCCGAATTTGAAAATAAGCGGAGTGACAAAATTTCTCTTCACTTGTTCATCAATTGACAGTTTTCATAAGCAATACCCCTAACTTGCGAGCGAATGTGTAGACTGAATGTTAGTGTTGCAATTTGAATATGATTATCCTGGAATTTAGCATGCAAAGCTTAGTTGTGACATGACAAGTTCAGTTTTGTATCATTTAGCTCAGTTTGTTAGCAGGAATCCAGGACGGAATGTCTGAAACACAACATTCAATTTTTGAACGCAAAGCTGATTCATCGTCAGGGGGGGAAGTTCATATCATAAGAAAACTAGCGTTGCGTGTCATCTTGCATATAAGTGTACATTAAGTCCATGTTTACGAGCAATATCAGCAAAAGGGCGTGTAAACTTATAATTGAAAAGCAAGTGGCCCAGACTGATTCCTGTGAGGAACTCCTAAACAGGAGCATGAAGGTGAAGATAAAGTTCCATTAATATTACAGATTGCTTTTGAAGTTCATTGCCGGTGGACTGCCAATCGTCATACGGGTATAGGCGATGCCGTTTCCCACACTGCCAAAAGAGTCACTTTACTATAGTAGATTCAAATTAGTGAGCTCCTTGCATATTTGGAACGAAGGATAAATATTGATATGGTGTTCAATCCCCTGCCATGCGGAACCTTTGTTGCCATTACCAAAACATTGACCATGGTTACAAAGTTACCGTACACTAATCGGCTAACTGATGCATTCAGTTATATATACAAGGGGCTGTTAATGATATGAATGATGCCATGTGGTCAGGGTGTCGAATCCGCTTTGCGCCGATCTCTAAATACAAGGTTGGACATTTTTGATGACCAAATAAAAACTTACTTGTGTTATGTGTGCATTTGTTATAAGAATGCATTATTTCTCCAATGCTGTGGATAAGGAATGGTATTTTCGCGGTGTGAAAGTAAGTTATTTTCAACATACCACTTTTAATGGTGTTATGATAATAATAATAATAATAATAAATAATAAGAACCAGCATTTATAAAGCTCTTAAAGCAGAAGGCACCTAAGCGCTGTAAACAATATACAAACTAAACATCACAACCTACAAAACAGGCATAAAGCAGCCAAATGATGAAAACTACGCGACATAAAACAACAAGATAATATATTCATGTACAGAGTTCAGAAAGATTTAAAACAACAGGCTAAAATCCCGGGAAAGCATACACAGTTCCGGCGGAAGTAACAATTGCAGCATGAAAGAAGCAAGATGATACAGTTATAGCAATTTGATAAGGATCTTAAGTTTGTGATTTTGAAAAGAAAACCATCGATGGGTTGTAAATTGCGGATCTAATGGGGGTGCATTCCTAATCTTGGTTGCAACGATAGGCAAAACTTCTATCGTACTTGGCGGTCCTGTCGGCTGATTCCGAGAAGATACTGAGTTGAAGAACGAAGGTTTTTTGTGGCTGGTACAAAGGAACACCACATAGAAATTACGCATGTGATTGTCCGTTCAACGCTTTGAAGTACGAACCACCAGTTTGTAGGTGATCCTGTAAGCGAACGGGCAACTCATGCAATCCATCAAGAACCGTGTAATATGATCGAGCTTCTTGGTCAGACTCGCAAGTCTGCAGCTGCATTCTGGATTCTCTGAAGTTTGCTCATTTTCTTTGTCAGGATACCATATAAAATTCTATGCAATTATCAGTCCCTGGACTGATATGAAGGCATGAACAAGCTTCTCGGTACTCTGCGCATCGAGATAGCGACGTAACTTGCCGATCCTATGAATAGCGTAAGATGCCCTTCTCCAATAACCTGTTATATGACTTGTCATTGTAAGATGACTGTCCAGTATAACGCGCCGAGGTCGCGAACGTCTTTGATGGGGTAATGACCGAATCGCCGATGTTACGTGACGTCAAAATGGATTTGAAAAACAGAAGACACGTTGGACATTTCCGGCTTGGGCAACATTTTAACATAGCTTCTTGGTGGCCATCCATTTGCGTATGTCCTTGATACAGTTCTCAATCTTCGCATGACACTGGTCACGGTCGGGATGGTTTAATAACAACGTATATTTGAGTGTCGTCTGCATAAATGACGCTGAAAAGTCCGTGCTGGTTAATGAAATCTTCGATTGGAGCAGATGTACGAATTTGAAAATAAGAGGACTGACAAATTTCTTCACTTGTTCATCCATTGAAAAAAACATGTTTTCATCCAAGCAATACCGCTAAAAAAAAATTGCGAGCAGAATGTGTAGGACTGAATGTAGTGTTGGAATTGAATTATGATTATCATGGATTTTAGCAGGCAAATGCTTAGTTGTGAAAATGACAAGTTCGTTTTCATCATTTAGCTAAGTTTGTTAGCAGTAACTCCAGGACTTAAGTCTGCAAACACAACATTCAATTTTTGACCGCACGCTGTTCATCGTCAGGGAATTCCCCCCCCCCCCCCACCACCACCCCCCCCCCCCCTATCCCACCCCCCCTCCCCCCGAAAAAGAGAGTTGCGGTCATCTGCATATAATGTACATTAAGTCCCCATGCTTACGGAAGAATATCGCATAGGGCGTTGAATATCTAATGAAAAAGCAGTGGCCCAAGCAATGATCCCTGCAGGAACTCAAAAAAAAACAGGAGCATTGAAGGTGAAGATAAAGTTCCATTAAATTTACAGATTGCTTTCTAGAAGTTTCATATCATGTGGCACATGCAACTCGTGTACGGGTATAGGCGATGCGTTCCAACACGCCAAAAGAGTCACTTACTAAGTAGATTTCAAATTAAGACTGAGCCTCTTGCATATTTGGACGAGGTAATATTGATATGGGGTTTCAATCACCCGGCAATGCAGAGACTAGCCCTTTGTTGCCATTACCAAACATTGTTGACCATGGTACCAAAGTACCGTTAACATAATCGGATTACTGATTGATGCATTCCAGTTATATATACAATGGGCTGTTAATGATTGAAGGCTTATGCCATTGTTGGTCAGGGGTCGAATCCGCTTTGCGCCGATCTTTAACTACAGGTTGGGACATTTTTGATAGACAAATAAAACTACTTGTGGTATGTGTGCTTTGTATGAATGCATTATTTCTCCATGCTGTGCTAAGGAATGGTATTTCGCGGTGTGAAAGGTAAGTTAGTTCAAATACCAACTTTTAATGGTGATTTAATAATAATAAATAATCATAATAATCATAATAATAACGAGCATTTATAAAGCGCCGTCTAAAGCAGAAGGCACGTAAGCGCTGTACAATATTAAAAAACCTAAACATCAAAATCATACAAACAGAATAAAAGCAGCCAAAATGATTGAAAAAACTCGCTACAATAAACAACAAGATAATATATTCATGTACAGAGTTCAGAAAGATTTAAAACAACAGGCTAAAATCCGGGAGCATATACAGTCAGGAGGAAAGTACAATGCAGCATGAAACACGAAGCAAGTGATTACAAGTTATAAGCCAAATTTGAATAAGTGGAGTTTACGTTGTGATTTGAAAACCATCGAGGTTTGTGAGTGAGGATCTAAAGTGGGGTGGGCCATTCCATAATCTTGGTGCAACGAGAGCAAACACTTCTATCGTACGTGGCGGTCCTGGCGGCTTGCTTCCCGGAGAGCTACTGAGTTGTAAGAACGAAGGTTTTTTGGGGCTGGTACAAGATATGATGTTCAGAAATAAAGCAGGTGAGTGTCCGTTCAACGCTTTGAAGGTAAGAACCACCAGTTTGTAGGTGATCCTGTAGCGAACGGGCAAACTAACTGCAACTCATCAAGACAGGTGTAATATGCATCGCGTTCTTGGTCAGACTCGCAAATCTGGCAGCTGCATTCTGGATTCTCTGAAGTTTGTTCAGTTCTTTGTCAGGGATACCAGATAAAATGCTATTGCAATTGATCAGTCGAAGATATGAAGGCATGACAGTTCTCAGTACTATGCGCATCGAGAGAGCGGACGTAACTTGCAGATCCTATGAATTGCGTAAGATGCACTTCTACATAAACGTTAATAGACTTGTCATTGTAAGAGACGTCCAGTATAACGCCGAGGTCGCGAACGGTCTTGGATGGGGTAATGACAGAATCGCCGATGTTAACGTGAACGTCCGAAATGGCTTTTGAAAACCTAGCAGGACACGTGGAGGCATTTCCGTATGGCATCGTTTAACATGAGCTTGTTGGCGGCTATCCATTTGCGTATGTCCTTGATACAGTTCTCAATCTTCGCAATGACACTGTCACGGTCGGGATGGTTGAATAACAACGTATATTTGAGTGTCGTCTGCATAAGACGCTGGAAAGTCCGTGATGGTAATGATATCTTCGATTGGCGAGAGTAAACTACGAAGAGTGCAGGCCCAACAACTGAACCCTGAGGAAGACCATTCCATTCAAGACTGGGGGGTTCACCTCAGCTCTCTTTTTTTGTTCCTCTTCATTCCCCCTTTTTATCCTCGTACCCTTATCACTATTTTTTTTTTTGTGTACACTTTATCCTTCCTTCCAGACCCCCCTACCCGCACCCTGCTCCTTGATTCCTTTCTTCTTTCGCTTCGCACCGAGCTATACACTCCCCCAGCTTGTCCTCTTCGCGCCTTACGTCGTGATATCGACCCGCCCGCCACTTCTGTGCCTCACCTTTTTGTGCCTTGTACTTCTACTGCTTTTTTTCCCATTCACTCTTACTTCCAGATGCTCTTCACGCTGTCCCTCTTTTGCCCCATTTACGTCCACTTCTTCTTCCCTTCCTTTATCGGGCGGTTTTTGCCCCCGCCCCTCTTACCCCTTACTCGCCCCTACCTGTCGTTTATTCTTCCTCTTTTTCACCAGCCCTCCTTGTCCTTCTCCTCTTTATCCTTCTGCTCGGGCCCACTTGATATACACTTTCCTGTCCATCCCGCCTCCCGCAGTCACTTTGTCTTTACTCCCTCGCGTCCCCCGTTCACTCTCGTCTCCTCATGTCTATCGCCTTAAGTCCAAACTCAAACCGCCTCTCCATCTCTACCCCCCCTCCCTCGCCCATTTTTCGTCTATTCCTTGTTTGCCCCCTCCCTTACCGCTTTTTTCTGATTCCCTTCCTCCCATTTCTTCCCATCCCCCCCTTTCGCCCCCCTTCCTTCCTTTGCCGTCCCTCTCACGCCTGCCTTCTACTCCCCCTACCCTCCCTCCTTTCCACCCCTCTCTCTCCCTCTATAGCTCCTCCCCCTCCAACCTCTCCTCATTTATTTTCCTCCCTCCTCTTCGTTTCCATCAGTAGGCCTACACGCACCCCTTCTCCCTCTCCTGTTTCTTTTTGTCCTCTATTCTATCCCCCTCGCCCGTCACTCTCCTTTTCACCCTTTCCTTGTCCTTGCCCCCGTTCTTCTTATTACCTTCTATCTACTCCCATCCCTATTAACGCCCTAACATCTTCTTTCCTCTTCTGTCCGCCCCCCCCCTGTAATCTCGCCCCCCCTCCCCGCGTTCCTACTTCCCAACTCATCCGCCCTCTCCTTCTTTCTCCTCTTTTGTCTACTCATCCGTTCTCTTCTCTCTCTCCTTCTCTCCGTCTCTCCCCCTTTTGTTCACGTCATGTCCCCGCGGCTTTCAGTCGCCCCTGCTCCTTATTATCTTCGGTGGGCTGTCCTCTTCATGCTATTCTTTCTGTTAATTATTCGCCTATTACCTTTTCTTTTCGCCTCCATTTGCTCACCGGCTTTTCCTTCCCTCGCCGCGGTCCGTTTAGATTCTTGTCTATACCTTCCCCCGTCCGTCCAGCCTTCCCCCATTCCCCCTGGCCTCAGCCTTCCGTCCTTCCTACCCTGCGTGCCCCTTTTCATTTAGCCTGTTCCCTATTTCTTTTCGCTTATTATTCCCCCTCGTTTCATTCTTCTCGCATTGGTCTTTCCCGTATCTTTCTCACTTGGTTCCTCCTATTTCTCTCATCTTCTTTACACTAAGCTGTGCTCCCTTACACCGCAGTCATCTCTACCTCCCCCATCGGCCCGCTTTTGCTTATCTTCCTACCTCTTTTCGCCCTCTTTTCCCCTTTTCCACTTTTCTGCACTCCTTTCCTATTATTATTCCTCGCGCCCCGCCACTCCCTTCCCCCTTTATCATCTTTCTGCATCTTTCGGTCTGTTTCCCGCGATCTACGCTCTGTTCTTACCTCTCCGCTCCCCCCATCTTTTTTGCCTTCTCCTGTCTTTCCTCCCTCTTCTCACATTCCTTTCTCTTCCCTCCTCTTCCTTCTCCTCCATCCTCTCTTTTATCTTATGTGTCTTTTCCTTTATTTGTTTTTTGTCGGCCACCGAATTTCAGTTATTTTATTTTTTCTTCCTCACGCTTGCCTCTTGTCCTTCCTTTTCTGCTCCCTCCCTTTTACTGCCACCCTGTTCTCTCCCCGCTGTTGACGCCCCCGGCTCCTGTTTCGTTCTCCCCTGTAATTGGGTTCTCATTATTCATGTTGATCTTTCGTCCCTTCATTATAACTCCCCTGTCCCCTCAAATTTTTCCTTTCCACCTTTTCTTCTACCCACCCCACTCTCCCTCTCTCCTCTCCCTTCACCCTCTCTTTCAACTGCTGCTTTATATTATTCGTCCGTGTTCCTTCTCTGTTTCAATGCTTCTGTGCCTCACTACCTTGTCTCGTGCTGTTCTCGCCCCTTGTTGCCCCTAGCCTCATTTTGCGCGGCTCGCCTTCCCCCTTACTTCCTCCCGCCTGGCGCCCACATTCCACTTCCTCGTTGCTGTTTCTTCCCCCCCCCGTCTCTTCTCCTCTTCATGCTGCTCTTGTTTGCGGCATGTGTCTTCGCCCATTCCCGCTCCCTTTTCTCTCCCTCATTAGCCCCTTTTCGCTATTTCTGTTACTCTGAGCTCACCTCCTTCTTTTCTTCCCACCTTCTTTTCTCCCGCTAGCATTCCTCTCCCCATGATTCCTTCTCTTCCCCCCTTACGATTCCTTCTGATCTTTTGGTTGATACCCCCTATCAACTCGCCCTCTCCTCTCAGCTGTCCTTCCCTCTATCCTCTACTTTGACGGAACTATTCTCCCTCCACTTCCTTACATCCGATTCCCCGCACCTCGTGTTCTTTTCGTTTTCCTATGCTTCTATTGTTGCTCTGCTCATTTTCTCCTATTTCTTTCTCTTCATATCTTTCCACCCTATTTTTCCTGTCGTCTGGTCGTCACCTTTCATTTCATTGTTCTTTAGCAGTTTAATTCGCCAACCCTTCTGTTTTTTCGCTTATCTCTTCCTCTCGCTCGCTTCTATTCTTTCGGTTCCAAGCTTTTTTCCCTTACCCCTGTTTCTTCTTGGTGTTCCTCGCACTTTCTATCTCGCCGTCTTTTTTCCTTTGTTCTCATTCTCTGTTCCTCCTATGCTCTACTTTCGACTCCCGTTTCGTTCACCTATTCTTGCCTCCCCTTTTCTCACACATCTCCGCGGCCTACTCTACCTCCTTCCCCATCCTCTCTCTCTTTTTCCACCTCCCGAGGTCAGATGTTTCACCGTCAATAATGATGGACTGTTTTCTATCCTTCAGGTAAACTAGAAAACCACTGATGAGCTTTACCAATAAACCGTATCTAGCACTAAGTCTATCAAGCAGAATTTGATGGTCCACTGTGTCAAATGCAGCCGAGAGATCTATTAAAACCAAGACAGCTCGGAATCAGGATCATTTGACACACGCAAGATGCAGTCTCGACGCTATGAAAACGTCTGTACGCAGGATGATTCTTAGGTGGAGAGTATGTCACGATGTATCTGGAGCTGTGATGCAGCCGCTAATAATTTCCCCTAAAAAGGGAGATTCGACCACAGGTCGAAGTTTTAAATCTTCCACATCAAGGTTAGGCTTTTTCAGTAACGGCGTGACAAGTGATTCTTTGAGCATGTAGGCAACTACCCAGATGAAGCGAGGTGTTGACAAGTAGATGTTATGATGGTAACAGTGAGGTAAGTAGTCATTGATCAAACATGCAGGTAAAGGGTCCAATGGACACGTTTTCCCAAGCGAGTTCTTAATAATACTAACAACATCGTCACAATCGAGAAACATCAAGTGTCTGAATTTGCTCTCACCCTTGTTTGTGATGCAACATCAAGGTCGATTAACCGCATCAGCAGACAAATCCAGTGCAGTCCTGATTTTGCGAATTTTTTGATCAAAGTACTGAATGAAAACGTTTGGCCAAGTCTCCTCTTTGATCCGTGGGAAGGAAGCGCTATTGACGGTTTGAACACCGAACAGCTGATTTTCGAGTTAAACAATTGGCGCAATCACATGCTAAGATTGGTCGCAGTGATAATCAGTCTTTGCTTTTTCAAGATCTTTCTTGTATTTATGGCACTGATCACGAAAAGCATCATGAGAAAAAGTTAATTTAGATTTCAGCCATTTGCGCTCAAGTTTTATTCCTTTTCGAAGCACGAAGAGAGTCCGTATACCAGGGGGCTTTTGGCGAAGAGAGATTTCGCGATTCATGATTGGAGAGGTTTGTCCAAACATTTCTCCGAGCGTTATTGAAGGATTTGACCATTTCAGTGACATCAGGGCAGGTTGTCATTCACCTTGCTCAAAGAACTGACGATTTCGTCGCGAATATAGGACGCATCAAGGGGAGCAAAGCTGACGAGATAGTAATGTGGCCTGTATTTTGTGAAATATTTCATATACAATCTTGCAAACTAAGGTTTCTCTAAATCAAAATTGTCATTGAGAAGTCAAAAAATAATGGGTGTCATTTTTAAAATGTGTTCTTGGATAATTCTAGAGGGGCAAGGTTATACGGGGTCAAAATATAAAAATGCGCAACATTGTTTTAAAGTATACTCTCATGTTCAGTACCTTTCAAGGATTACAGAAAGGTCTATTGGCACTATCTGAGGGTAATAGTACAAGCGTACAAGGCAAACGGGTCAAGGTCACACTGGGGGTAAATTTCCAGATTCATCGGTTTGTTTTTAAATGGTGCCAAATTGTTGTTCTTACTACACAGAAGCCGGAAAAATAAAGGTCGCGTTGTCAATGACGTTTGATAATAATTAAGAGGGCAAATATGGCCGGGGTCCACAGGGTCTATGGGAGACCACTAGTCAAATCTCTAAAAGTCTCACTATGAAAGGTGAAACACAGAATCTATATACATTTCTATTTAGTAGACCCAATGTGTTACTAAAACAAATAGGTCGTAAATCTGCGCAAACTAGTACCTTCCGAACGGGTTGGCATAAATTTAAAACAATTTAAACAATGTTATTGTTGACCCCAGGTACAACGTTGCCCCCTTATAAAACACCCAAGAAACATTTTAACAAAATGACACCCATGATTTTCAGATTCTATATGAAATTCTGTTATTGGAAAAACATTGGTGTCCACATTGATATGAAAAAACTCAACCAAAACATTCATACATTTCCCATGACTAAGATGTGATCATCCGACTCGAGGTTGGGGGACGAGAAATCTGAAATAAAAAAAAAAATTCCCATACAGCATAGTGATCCGACGGAAGACCACGCTTGACAGAAAACTTTTGACCACCAGTATCTAAAGAGTCGCGAATGATCAGCAGATCCAAGGTATTTCCATCCTTATGTGTTGGTTAGCCCAATGTGTTCCACGACCAGGCAAAACCAAAGGTCAACCAGTTTTTGCTCCTCGGCAGTTCAAACCTATTTTAGTGGGGACTGTAGTGAACAATCTGATGTGAGTGTGCAAAATCGGATAAACTTGTGAATTGGTACACAAGTACTTTATACATGATAATCAAAAAATTGATGGAAGCACTTGCCAACCGCCCTTAATGGACCCCAGCTGGATTTCAAGGTTACACAGGGTTATTTTTTTAAATGTTCCGAGTGTGTTGAAAAGCACAAAATTATGTCTGGTCTGGTTACAAGGATTCATAAAAGGTTATAGTTATACTACCTGTGACTTATAGTTTAGGATTTTGGGGTAAAAATTGTAAACTGGTAAAAAAGTCAATTTGGTTTGTACAGGGGTCAAAATAAAATGCTCCAATTTTTGGTAAATGTGGTTCAAATTGTTTGTTGAGCTAATAGAAGAAAATTATAGGAATAGTTTTGACTATACTACGGTATGGTTATAACCAAAATGGCGAATATAAAGTCAACAGCTATTGGCAACTATTGGATTCTATTGACCAGGGACCTATTTTGTGGATAACGTGGAAAAATACGCATAACAGATAAGGCAAATATTCCTTATTTCAATCCTTTAACTAGGGAAACAAGTTTGCACCACATATTAAACTGAATCAATGGCAACTTTTAACTTTTGACCCATGTACACACCAAAATAGTCTTTTTCACCATTTTTACAGTTTTACCCCCTAACTCCGGAAACTTAGCCATAGATGTGTAAACATACCTTTTTGGAAATCCTTGTGACCAGACCAAACACCATGGTGTGGCGTTTACAACTATCAGAACATTTTAAATTTTTGACCCTGTATAACCCTTGAAACCCAAAGCGGGGGCCATTAAGGGGTTGGCAAGTGCTCCATCAAATTTATGGATTATCAATGCCTAAAGTACTTGTGTGCAAAAATTCACAATTATCCGGAAGCGCACACTCTTACCCTACAAGTCCCCTGCTAATTCATATGAATATGAAATCGAATGTTATTAGGAGGGGTGGACGAGCAATTGTGGCTAATTCCAGCAAGCTAGAAATTCCTAAAGTGATTGGTTAATGTCGTTGAGCTAGGTCTATACACAACGAATACTTTGAGAACATCTCTGCAAGTACTCGATACAGAGAGTTCCAGACAGACATTCAAAGGTGTTGAACTTATGAGCATTAGGTTTAATGTCAAATCCTTTACGTGCAATTACACATATGCCACCCCCGCGCGTTTCCAACCTAGGCAAATGTGGATATGCATAATTGGAAAGTCCGTTACTAATATCGGCAAGGACTGGGTGATCTCGTTCGTCGCCATATTGCCAACATCCAGTAATAGCTAAAATATCCAAATTCTGTTCAATTATTAAATCACAAACAGTGACATGCTTGTTCATCATTGACTGAGAATCCATGTTGCAAATTCGGCTTTTAAAATATCCGTTTACTAGAAGCGCCCTTGACAAAAATTAACATTATCAAGTTGTTGACCGATGGTGATTTGAACAACCATTGACTTGACGCATAACCCCCGCAGCCGCGTTCAAGTGGTGTAAGCCTGCTACAACTTAAACGGGGATCCGGTCTGTTCATTCAGTCCACGGTAAGGGTATTTAGCCGGTGGACGTGTTTTCAGTTTGTAGAAACTTAGGACCCATCCGTTTCACATTCATGTGGGGGACAATTGAACTATTAATTATTAAAGAACAATATAAGATGTTTGAATCTTAAATCAAAAGGAGATTTTATTATGGGTCAATAATGAAATAAAAAGCAATTTTGGAAAAAAATAAAGATTTGATGACGTCACGGCATGGATGGTTTTATTATTTTGCTCGGGGGACCCATTCAGGTTAAAAATGACGTCGGTACGGTATCCCTAAATGGAAAAAAAACAACCGATTATCGTCATGTACGCGGTTTTGAATATGTAGGGAACAGGTAAATTTTTGTACTGTTTCGACATAATATACGGTGTCTTTGGAAAAAATAATAAACACTTTGGGCAGAGGGTCAGAGGGTCATATGTTACAGGACCTTGTCATAACATAGTGGATTTAGTTATATTATACGGTTCGCCCCCCGAAGAGCACACTGATATCTGATACTGACACGTGACCGGTACCTGACCACGTGACACCAAACTAGTGATCTCGTTACCGTTTATAACTACTTAATACGGCCAAAGGCAAGGCACCAAGCATTCTGTATCTCTGTTGTCCCAGCGTTAATCGATCAAGATGTGAGACTAGACATGTGGTTCTGTACAGATGGAGGGTAAGGACACGATCTGTGCTAGATTTTGGGTCATTGGGGATTTCCAAACGGTTTTTAATTTGTGGAAACTGCTTACATGCATTACTATGGCAGTCTCGGTCCCAGTGACATTAAAAAATCATCTCTTAAACCTTTGTTCAAAAGATCTTGAGTAATAGCATGATATAAAGGTTAAGAAAAATATGAAGTTCACATCAATCATGCTTCTGTTAAATTACCTGTGCATAACTCAAAACTGCCGAATTCCCCTGCAAAAGTAATCTCTATCAACATAATACCCTTGAACATCGCGCCCATGGCTACAGAGCTATTGCGCTCTCTTGTAGCCATGCGCACCGATACACTCTAATATCAAAAAGCCGATTATAATTATTATACACCCCAAAACATTGCCACTCCTGTGATTGCATTGGTTAGCCCCGATTGGAAATGCCATACTTGATTGGCCGGCATTTCTTTCTGCCAGCTTTACATCATCTTACGTGTTATTTTGCCAATGTTAAGTTCTTTCAATTGATTGTATATCGACGGCTTTAGTTGGTGGTGTTGATCACTTTGTTGCGTAACTGGTGCAGCGATGCGATTCCCTTCCATACAAAAAAAAGGTGTCGAATTGTATACAACAAGGCGTTCTATTTCAAGAAAGTAACATAGTAAGCGATGATACCATAGCGAAAACGTAGCCAAGATGAAATAAACTTTGTGAATCTTTCAAAACGAGATGATATAATTCACCAAATCTTGTTCCAATGGAGGTCTTAAAGTACTTACAATCAGTATTAGTTGAATAATCAAATTTCAGTGTCAAAATGTACGACACACAAAAAAAAAGTTGTGTGAAATTCAGGAGAGCGATGTATACATGCGTGGAAGCCGCTGATGGGGCGCCTCATAGCCCGCTGAGGAAGCCGCCTTCATCCTAATACTTCAATGAAAATCAAGCGTATCTTAGATGTGAATAATGTATTTAGGTTAACATATTACTTACTAGCTGCCACTACATTATTACGCGTATCATAAACTTTTTTACCGTGGCAATGAAAAATTCATACCTCTCACGGGAATGGACAGACCTAAAACTTTTTTTAATGAGGGTCTCAATTCTATATGCTTTCTAAGGGCCAAAAACACACCATACACAAACACTCACCTGCCAGAGTGACAATTATTGTTATCTAATTCCACACAATGTCTGTGATATGACAATATGTAGGGGAGACCTGTCGCGTTTTAGAACGTCGACTGGTTGAAATTGTTTGCCGAATGCAGCTATGACAGAAACACACCTGTGGCCAGACCCTTTAACTCCCAAACAAATGTTCAAAAAAATCAGTATGGTTTGCATTGACAAGCCTCCCAAAAAAAGAAACAACAAGTGGGAGAAAACTTAGAGAAAGAGTTGATCAAACGGCTTCCAACCGTTCCATGCAGCCCCATGTATGGAATAAACAGCATTAGGTCTATTAAACATGTCTATATCTTGCAGCTCAGTGTGGACGTCACTATTTATCATTTTGGCTCTACATGACCCACTGTGTTAAGAGACATGAGGAAGGAAAAGAGGACTTTCCAGAAAGAAGCGTCCCCAATTTACTTGAACCCAGGATTTTTGATATTTGGAATGCCTACCAATTGTATTAGATCACGCCCTGAAGTGAATACGCCGAAATAGCCAAGCCGTTCTTTTTACGGTCATTGCATATTAAGGTGATGAGTAGTATTTTGTCGTGCACGACAGAAAATCAAAAGAATGTTTTTCTCTAAGGACTATCACGATAGCGGGCAAGTTCCAAACAAGGTTTGCGGTTTCTGTTGCACCTGTCTGTTCAATAAACCCTCGAAACTTCTAGGTAGGTAGTCTTACAAACCGATCCAGTGCAATTTGAGAGAAAATTCGTATCCTTCAAAAAATCTCTCCTCCTTGATTTCTAATTTTAAGGACCAACACGGCTGGCTCTTGTATCAGTGGTGTACCGAGCAGTCGATCAGAGGGTGGAAAATTCCCAAAAGCGCCCCACCAGAGGGGGCAAAATTCGTAATTAGTCTCGGTCAATTTGAGCAATTAAGTCTGCACTTGATGAAATGCGCGCGTTTTTTTAGCGCGCGAAAATTGCCGAATTTACTTCATCTACTCAAAATTCACGAGGAAGAGAGATATGGGTCCATATCGTCCCGTTTTTCGAGCCAGAGGGTCAACTTGCCCCCCCCCCGTCGGTACGCCATGCTAGTATTCAATCTGGTAAGACGTAGTAAAATTCGGGTTTTAAAATGTCTTGAACACGGTTTTATACGGACCTAGCAGGATAGAAAATGTTTCTGACTCTATAATACGTCTGGCCATGTATTGTAAGGGGGAATCTAGTTCACAGTCTTGTGATGTAAGGTTTGCAGTGGTCTATTAATTTTTCACATTGCGTAAAGTTTTTAGCTTGGTTCTCCCTTTTATTTGGTGAAAATCGGGACATTCCTTCCCATTTATGATCAATTTAAAGTCAATGCGTCTCACGATCAACATAGTTTTTTTATTGTTTTTTTCAGCAGCTATTATTTATTATGATATTTTATTGTTTTTTCACCCTGCAATATTAAAGACAATGACAGAATTTAAATTAATTTCTAGCCTTGGTGTATTCATTCATTTACTATATTTCATGCAATTACTAAATTGAAGTTTAAAGAACAAAAATGTTACTATTAGCATAATTAAAAAGTCAGTAAGTGTTTCTAGATCATTGACGTGCCATAACTTTTTTCGCTTGTGAAAAAGTTGCTTCGAAAAAAAGCGGTTCTAGTAGAGCTTTTGGACTTCAAATTTGGACCAATAGTATTCATGATATGTATTACAACCTAATGGGCCATTTTGTGGAATTTCTCTTTAGTTTTATTTGATGGGGGTCAAAGGTTCACCAGCAATGAAAATTTCAAAAAATCATGGATCCGGTTGATATGGCAACCCGGAAATTCAAATTACAAAAAAATATCGTCATTAGGTTGACCTAACTTGACAACTAACACATGTTTAAGTCTTATTATTATTGAGTATTGCAAGCTAGTGAAAAATGAGGAGCAACTTTTGTATTTCAACTGAAGCCCAAATTAAAATTTGTTGACTTTGACCTCGTGCAACGGCATGGAATGAACTTGAAACTCTCTAAAATTGATTCATTTTGAAGGCTTACTTATTTTGAAGATTTTCAATATGACTTTCCTATATTAATCATGAACTACATCTGCTAGAGCATATTGTTAAAAGATACCTCATTTTGAACTAGATTCCCCCCTAAGTTTAAACCTGGTGCAATAATAGTCTATGTGTAAAGTAATTAAATCTCGTTATCCAAATATTGAGTTTAAGAATATAAATAAACAAGAGTAAAACATTTAGAGCTACTATTTTCTGTACTTCGTAAAATTACCGTTAATAAATTCCAGTGTCAGTTGCGTTTTTATTAACAGGAAGTGTTGCATCTAAACGTCCAACTCTCTTCCGATATATCAAATGAGGTTCTGTTGTATACCGCAAACTTGAAGCACCGCTTATTGTGGTATTCCAGCCACTTCACAGGATTACTAGGTGGTAATAAATATAGAAAGAAAAAAAACACTCATAAACATACACAACAAATAAAAAAAAAAAGAAAAAAAAATTTAAAAAAAAAAAAAAAAAAAAAAAAAAAAAAAAAAAACAAAAAAAAAAAAAAAAAAAAATTTAAAAAAAATGAATTTAAAAAAAAAAAAAAAAAAAAAAAAAATAACCAAAAAAAAAAATAAAAAAAAAAAAAAAAAAAAAAAAAAAAATCAAACCCAAAGAATCAAAGATATGACTTGCAAATAAAGCCGTATTTATAATTTCATGATTATAGCAGCAGAGGCCATTGGGAGTTTCATTATTTAGTATACACAAGTATGTGATTTTTAAAGCTAATTACTTGTGAAAAGGGATTGGAAGTTAGACTGTATTTTCTTAGTGTATATTTTGTCACAAATAATGACCCAAATGGCTATCCATAAAGATCTCTGCAGCCAAATAATTTCAATTACGTCAGTACTAACTATGCATGTGAGTCATGTCATGAAAATCGTAGATCTCTTTATGAAAAAGGTCAGGCCTTTATGCCAATCCGCGTGAAGCCCGCCCCGGAGGTCACGTAATTGCCCCAATCAGCGCAACACCCAACTGCGTGACTCGAGTTACGGATGCATGACCTATCACCTGATGTGATCCGCGGGAAAACGTTCAGTTGCTGTATCCTTTCATAGGTACTTGCCGTTGTGATGTGATTTGACG
>JAMKCH010057423.1:0-20120 GCA_023653785.1 Ophioderma brevispina
AAGACAAGTTGAGTGTTTCTAAGTTACATTTGGGGAATTCCTCACTTCCCTTATTGTGTGCATCTACAGGTGCACTTAGCAAACAAACTAGGGGTATTCCCCGTTCTCTCTTTTTATAGTAAACAAAGTATTTTTCCCGTGAGAAATCTTTTGTCAAATAAAATTGAGAAAAAATATTTTTAAAAAGTTTAATCAGAAAAATGGAGGCCGTATAAAACCTATACCTCGATTTTGCTCTCTATATGGTGACTTTGACATAAACCATGTCCAGTTTTTCCTCTGTCCGAAAAAAAAAAATCATGCCGAGTTTCAAAATCATGTCGAGTTTGGCTCATGTTTGAGAATAAAAATCATGTCCAGTTTGCACATGTTGAAAAATCATGTCGTTTTTTTTTTAAAACTCGGCATGATTATTCTGGACTGATTTAATGAAACTCGGCACATAGAGTTCAAACTGGATAGGCAAGCGCTGTAAACTACTATAGCGTAAACTCGATATACAGCGCAAAACTCGACAGCGAGGGAAAACTCGCCATGATTTTGATACGCGGAGCGTGCCATACAAATGGGACATGCGCGCACGGGCTGAGTTCGCCCGCGACCTAAGTCAACTCCAGGTAGAAAATGCTCACCGGTTTCAATTGAGACAAAATATGAAGTCTTCACTCCACGGTTCGTATTTCTTAAACGCCTTAGGCATGTTAAGATGTTACAAGAGTTGAGTTATGGTAAATTGAGAAGTCGAGGTAACAGGCATGTGAATATCGCCCAACTTTTCCCCCTAAAACGCACACCCCATATCGTATCCCCGGGCGTATCCAATCACGGAGTACTTCCTAAGGCCTAATTCAGTACAATTTAAATGTATTTATCGTTTTCTGAATTTCCAAGTATAAAACATTGTCTGAACTACTCTTTAAATATGACATTTGACGTTCAACCGTATCTACGCACTATGCCACACCAATTTTCTTACATAGTCGACTGTATGTTTTTACCGGAAATTTTACCCCCATTGCACAAATAAATAGTGGTTTTGTGTTGTGTTCTCGCAAAAGATTTCATACCGTCATCATGTCATGGTGCCTGTGCAAGAACCCCCTTCGAGCCCCTCGTGGCGGTATCTAGCTTCCTTGACCCATACGGGATAAACCGTTACCTTGTAGACGATGCTACGGGATTGGCGATGAAACAGGTGATAGGCTAGCGGGCAGATCTCAATAGCGTTTACTAAGTGACGCACCCCTTACAATACATAATTTTGTAAAACAGACTTGCGAAACATTGCAAATCAAGTCTACGCCGTGTTTCACTTCTAGTATTTGCACATTTTCGTGAAATGAATCCAATTTCTCTCCCTTTTTTTCCCTGAATATCAATGTACACCACGTTCCATTGACGCGCAAATATGTGCATTGATAAAGTAAATCCCCCGTTATGAATAGGTGATAGGACACGCACTTCATATCCTCTGGACTGCAAAACCATTGTTATTTCTATGACGGTAAAAGCTTTTGCAGTGTTTTTCACGCCTGGGTTTAAGATTGAACTACAGCCTATTCACGAATAAAAATAAACTAAACTTCTGCTGGGAGTTTAATAACTTTGATCGTATATCTCATCATTTTTCAAAAGAACACGAATATGAGTAAAAATCATGAAAGAAGTTGATTGGCAAGCTATGACCTAACATCTGGTGCAGAACCCACACCCAAACTTAATCATATTAATAAATGGACCGCTTTTTCTATTCAATTAAGGTTTGTTCGGCACCGGGGTGAGGAATTTAAGAGTCATACATATCAGAAAGTCCTAGGACTCTCGGTTTTCGGAGGACTGGGCGTCCCCGTAGGACGCCCAGTCTCCGAAACCTTAAATCAGGATTCAGAAAACGGTGTGTCCTAGGTATAATATATCAGCCTTGTCTACCTGGAGAACTAATTAGTTTAATTTCAAAACAAATATCTCGTATAATGTTAAATTACAGTTTGGATGCTATCCGCTAGGAAGCGAGGACGCCTTTCGAACCTTACCCTATAGATTATTCTATCGCTCTTCTACCGACCCAGCTTGATAGCTCAGTCGGTTAGAGCGTCGTGCAGTACTACGAAGGTTCCGGTTCGAATCCGGCCAAGCGCAACTGGGTATTTTTTTTCAACACCTACTTGCGCTGGCCATCCAGGGAAGATTATAATATATCATCCTGTCTACCTGAGAAACAGTCGTTAATGTCAAACAAATATAATCGTTATGTTAAATATACATTTTCTTGATGCTATCCGCTAGGAAGCGAAGGACACCTTTCGAACCTTAACCACCTATAGATGATATCTATCGCTCTCTAACCGACCCAGCTTGATGCTCAGTCGGTAGAGCGTCGTGCATGAATAAAAAGGTCCGCCGGTTCGAATCCGCCAAGCCACATGTGTTTTTTGTTTTTTTTTTTTTTTTCAACCCTATCGTGCGCTGGCCATCTCCATGAAAGATTAATAAATATATAGCAAATTTGTAGGCTAGTTCAAAAAGAATCATGCCAGAAGGAATGTAATTGAAAACCACATAAACACTCCAAATCCCAAGAAATGGTTTAAAATATTCCACTATCTTTGTGCATTTCACTAATTGTTGACGTCAACAAATTTGAATCTTGGCATCAAAGTAGCAGTGGTTGGTAGGATTTGGTTTCATGATACTTCAAGACCATAAAACTCTCTCCTCCAGGTGCTGTACGCCATCTGTACGCTCATGTTCTCTTCTAAGTTCTACAAACAACAGTAATGTCAACTGTTATTCATTTTTATCTAAAGCCAGAACTTCCGGACATAACTCCACCATTACGTAATGTTTTCGTATCTTTTAGAGTTCTTTATGAAGTTAATCCCTTTTTAAAGATTTTCAGATCTGTTCAAGTGTGAATCACTTATGTTTAACAATTCGTTCACCGTTTTTTCATCAACCAGAAGTGGCACAAACTTGATTTTTGTGCTCCGCAGTAACTCTCGATTGAAACAAGCACATGAGATGAAACAAAAATCCTGGCAAGCCTGGGTCTTTTCTCTTTATGTGATGTACAAAACGACTTACTTCTGTTGAGATATAATAGTGAAAAAATCGTTTTTGATTTTGGGGTACCATTTTTTTTTAGACGGCTGTATTGTCATCACCGTCAATAGGTATTGCACCACTTCAACATCCGTCGCATTGAAGTACGTCCACCTCGATTTGCCATGTTGTGTTTTATGTTTGTTTGTCTAAGAAATATTTTTAGTAGTTCTTAAATCTGTATTTAAACCCAACTACTTGCACCTTGCGTTACGAGGGGTTATCATCCGTCAATACTCAAAATGTTCTAGTCTCAACATCCGCAAAATTGGCCAAATTTTATTGTACTTCAAAGCTTTGCAAACTCGGTAGCTTGTAAAGTTGATGTGAAGTTTTTAGTGATAACAGGCAACATCCGTCGCTATGATATAGACCCAAGCGATATTATTTTTTTTATAACTGGAAATATCGAAAAATGAAACAATTAGAATGGAAGAGAATAAAAAGTGACAACTGACCATGGCCATATACAGACCGATAATCTTAAACCAATTTGACCAATTTATATTGGGGCATATCCATAAATTATCAGCACCCCCTTATTTCCCCACCCGCTGCTTTCTCCACCAAAATGCACTTGGAATTCCATGGTGAAATCCGAAAGTGCAATGGGAATATCCTCTAAAATAAAATTGCCAGGAGAATCCAACGAGAATCGTAAAAGCATATCCTATTCCTCTGTGTTATTTTAACAGAGCAACTAATCGATAATTGATCAATTTTTAGCTAACCCAGATGACTTCTGGAATCACCATGACTTTACTAGCCACTGAAAAAAAAGCCGATTTCCCCAGAATCCTATCACTTAGTAAACTGTTTTCCGATCTTACGTTCGGACCTCAGAAGCCGAGGGGAGCGCGAAATTGGGGGTGTGAGTGGTGGAATAGACAAAGAGATGCGGAAAGGGGAAACGGAGTGAAAAGACAGATGAGGGACTATAGCGAGAAGAGGAGTGGTGGGGACAATGAGGGGGAAGCACGAAGTAACGAGAGAGGGGGTACATAAAGATGAGCAGTGGAGAGGGCAGTGAATACGGAGTAAGAACTCAACGAAATAGGAACAAACGAAGGTAGAAAGGTGAGGCGCAGAAGGTCAAGGAAAGGTAGAGAGGGGGTAAAGTGGGGGGTTGGGAGTGCTTGAAAGTATAATGTGGGGAGAAGTAAGAAGTGATGTATATATAGGTGTGGAACCAAAAAGATAAATAATGTGAGGGCGGTAGGGACGTTGATCACAAACCCCTAAGATAACATGATAATGCCAGAAATCCAACGCTGACCTTGTCAAAAATCCCTTGGATTCCGATATTATTTTCGAATTTGGAAATTGTCATGGGGTGGACACTTCCTAGAATAGCCTATTGTGACCGTCTATTGTCGCCATTTTAAAACTTTGTGCCTCTCCGATGTGTAAGTGTGCACATTGATGCTGATGTCATTATATGTTTACGATAGCATCACAAACCTAAAAATGGAAGAAATTTACTCCATTTAGAGTAAGATTTTACTCCTTTTACAGACGCGACCCCCTTTTTTAACTCCATATTTTTACAGTGTAAGGGCTTATGGTGTCCATTTTAAGCAAACCTCATGGTTCTGGGATGCTTGCCTTGAACAAGCTGCATGGGGACACCCACAATGAGAACACAACCATCCTCGGACCCTCCAAATCTAGGGACACAGATACTTGTGTATGTATAACCTTTAGGGTCCTCACTACTACAGATGTCCTAGGACTCTTCCCTTTTATTACATGTAGTCCTAGGGCACTGTGTGTCATTACCGATAGTCCCTAAGACACTAAAAAGCAAAACTTGTTGTCTATAGAACCTCTAATTTTAAAACTATGGTACCTAGGACTGTGAATTCATCTGTATGGGACTCCCACAATTAGTACACACAGTCCCCGAACCCTCCAAATTTAGGGACACTAGGGACTTTGTAATGTAATGAACCTTCAAGTCCACTATTACAAATGTCCTAGGACTCTCCTTTTATTCCTATATTCCCATAGGACACTGTGTGTATTACCATACCTAGGACACTGAAATCAAAACTTAGTGTTATGGACTCCTAATTTCAAAACTATGTTCCTAGGACTTGACACAAACTTGGAGGCGACGGACTCTAAAATGCTAGGACTGGCTCGCTCGTGACACCGGTTCACATGCAGTTCATATAGGTGAATGTTTCGATTTCTGCTATGAAATCAATAATTGCCTAGGAATGGGGTTTCGCGGCAAGTTACGGGTTTGGTTTCTGCACCAAGATGTTTAGTCCCAGTTTGCCACAATTTTTTAACCATTCGCTTTGTAACCTTACTTTCCCTTTCGAATAAAGGATGAAATATAGGGTTCCAAAGGAAAATTGGAACACACAGTATAACCTCTACTTTATTATCGGGTGAAAAGGACTGGTAATTTGTGTTCACGTAATGAAAATAGCTTAATCTAAATTCGGGTGATGGTATACCCTGCAATTTTTAGTTGTATGGGTAAACAATGCCTCTGCATTTCAAGATGAAAAGAATCGTGAAGTGTTTGGTCGTCTCATACCGCGGATTTACTATCAATACCCCCATTTATTTGCTGAGTCACTCATCATGGTATACACCCATAGTCACTGATATTCAGTGCATAATTTGAAATGACAATTAATTCATTTTTCTCGAGAATGTGCAAATACTAGAAAGTGGAACACACGTAGAACTGATTTCTGTAATTTTACGACAGTACAATCCGACATCTTTTTCGCTTTGGCATCCATGCCTATAACTGCATTCACTACACGTGAACACAATAGGTGGGACACTACTCACTATGGAACTCGCCAGTCGTGGACTCCGGGTGAAAGGCCAAGAATAAATAAAGTTGATGATGTTACTACGTCATGCGTACAAGCATTTTCAGGTTTAATGATCTCTATTGTTTCATCTGACCGTTTTTCAGATTCATGCAGATTAAAACAAATACTCACCCTGAGTAATTGTTTTACTCCTTTTGCGTAGTCAAAAAGTCACAGACGTCACTTTGCATTTCACTGTTATTTGTGATTATTAGATCTAAAATCCTTTTGTCCAAACAATCCTAGCTCGGTTGTTTGTCATGTTTGAAAAGAAATTGTTCGCAGTTGACTCTCCGAAGATGTCCCTTTCAAGACACACAATATTGAGTAAGATATGAAAGAATAATCACTAAATAATAAATAATAATGTGTATTTTAACGCGCGACATATACACAAACGTGCTCATATCAAGCGCTGTGCGGCAGCCTTAAAGGCGCTCGCACATCAGAGACATAATACCTGAACAATTTATATGACAAGAAGCTCGATTTTAAAGCAGAGGAAACCGGAGGAACATGGGGAACGAGTATGGATCGAGAAACCAATTCACATAAAGCCACCCAAAACGAGCCCTACCGGGGATCGGACCTGGGACCTCATTGGTGAAGCGAGGGAAGATACTGTGCGTCACTCGTTCCCCTAATTGGTTTTACCCCCATTATAAGACAAAATATGTATAATAATAACGGAATTAACCTGATCCAAAAGTTTACCATTTATTCGGCGGAGTAAACCGTTAATTAAGAAGTTGCGCAAGCAATTACTCCTAATCAGACGAGATCTTACTATAGTTTATAAGCATATCAACTTTTTATTTTATTTACACCTTTAGAGTTTTTCAACATTATCATTCGTATGTTCTGCCCTGTTACCATGTTTTCAACATTATTAATTCCCATGTTCTGCTGTTTAGACTGTGTTATGTTGTTTTGTACTTCACGGGTTCTCTGAAACGTTTATCCTACTACCATGGAACTAATTTGAATAAATTGTAAAATAAATAAATGCTGCCCAAATTACTTGACACAATTGCAATATTACTTACCGCTGTTTCCCCGCAGAGTTTACCAGCGACTTGATTCTAACGAATAAAAGAATACACGCATCATTTTCTTCAACATGTCAATAAAACAGTAATATTAGCCCGCATTTTTTTTTTGGGGGGGGGGGGTTGTTGTGGGTGAGTGTTCCAAAAGTTTAAGAACACAAGACTAACACTATATTTAGGGCTAAAATCAGCATAAAGTCAGGGTTTTTATGAGTTAAATAGGATTTTTATGTGGTCACATGGACCTAGTGAGTGAAATTTCCCAAAACTAAATGCATTGGTGGGATGACTCAAAACTCCCCTGTATCCTTAGCAAATCGAACCACCACCTTACCTGGGGTATTTGTAGGGGAAACCACACCAAAGCGCCCATCACTTCACTTTGTAAATTGAATACGCTATTACATTGCTCTACAATAAAAATGTTCATGGTATATGAGACAAAACTTCAGTTTTTTAATTTAATTTCTATTTTTCCCCTGTTTTTTGTCAAAAACATAGTGTAAAAATGCCGGTTTTGTGATTTATAGCCAATTGTTTTTAAACAAATAAAACAAACCAATTACCCTCGCTACTCGAGGGGGGGGGGGGGGGGGGTGGTTACCACACCCCCCGCAAGTTTTTTTTTTTTCCCCGGCTTCCTAAAACCCCATTTTTTTGGTGACACATGTTTTACAAAAAAATTTAATGCCATTGTCATTGGACATGTTCTGCTCATTTTCATCCAAAAAGCAAACATCTACCGGGGTACAGGTAAGATACAGGGTGATCCAAAAGTGATGGATAGGGGGAGTTGTAACCACCCCCCCCCCCCCTTCGGAGAGAAGTACCAATGCCTAACGCAACACATGAATATCAGGCACTTGATTTGGTACCAATAGTAGCTATGGTCCTCCTCTTTCCATGATACCAAATGTGTACCAACATGCGTAGCATTACGTCCAATGGCGGTCATAAAGTTTGCATGCCAGCACAATGTCATTTCCATAGACACACATAGGGCAAAATCTATTTTTCGCCACAAAAGTTAGGAAAGTCCGATTTTCAACGGTTTTTTTTTGGCTCTCTTTGATTGGGAAATTTTTAGTTCATAAATGAGAGCTTTTTAGCGCTATAATAAGGTGGTTTGCGGAACTAATTTGCGAATATACATTTTTCCCACCCTATTTAAGTATAGTGACGTCATAATGGGAGGTTGGTACTTCTTTGTACCAATGGACGAATAAACTCTAAGACTATCATTTGGTAACAAATTTACAAGAACATAGACAACAGAAGAGCCGGAGGATAGAAAAATTGACGGAAGGAAAGACATTTGGTTTGGAATGAATCGGATTTTCCATACCGACATCATCAGGGGTGCTGGTAACCACTCCACCCCTTCGGGTTTTTTGTTACAAAAAATTGCTTCGCGTTAGACGAGGTTTAAAAGTCGGGGCTCCTAAAATTAAAATACGCGCGGCCTACTGAAAACAAATTTGTATTGTTTGGCCTAGTTGGGTCAATTTGTCGGGGGAGTGTGCTGTAGAATTTCTTCCTTCTCCCTAAATGCCGACCAAATGCCATGTTGTAAGTCGCCCAGAGTGTTTTAAATATATGATCCCAATTTAATTTATTATCAAGCAACCATCCGGGGCTGCATCAATCTAACATTTTCGTTGAAAGACATAAAACATTTCCAGAAAGAAGCGTCCCTTTTTAAACCCTTTTGTTTTTGTATAGTTGGAATGTTTGATGATAATGCTTTTCAGAAGTTACAGTTTGCGTGAAGTGAAGTAACCGATGTGAATACCGCACAAGTTCAGCGCTAGATAACCAAAAGTACTCTTGGTTTTGACGTTTCAGCTTATGGGATTTGCGCATATCCTCCGATTAATTTCCATTTGGAATTAATTTTAGGGAACCACAGTGACGTAACCAGCCCTGGGTGAGGGCGTGGTAGGGGAAGGGGTAGGGTTGGAACACCAAAAACAAAATCTTTTTGCCCCTCCTATCCCAATAGAAGATCTGAAAATAATAAATTGATAGTTTGACAGGTAAACCGTGTTCACCTTTGCAAATGTGTTTTAGTGATGTCCCAAATTAATGGTTCCCATCGCCTGGCCCCTCCCTCCCCAAATGAAATGTCTGGTTACATCGTGGGTAACACTGTACAAATGAACCCTATAGCAACAAATATCAAAATGATATTAATAAATCATTTCTTGGACTGAGCAACAATATGCAAGCTTTCTTTTCTTTTCATTCTTTTGATTTCCACCTACTAAAACTTCCAAAATACATGTATAGTGATGGGATCCAGATAAGCATGAAATGTTTCATTTTAAAATATACTTTAATTTCATTAGAATCTTTTTAAGTATTATGGGCATTATCTTCCAACATGTTCTGCGAAGCATTTGAATACGGTGCCAAAGAAATCAACCTGTAGTTTATTTTGAAGCCCCACGCGCGCATAATGAGTCCACATGTGTACGTCAGTGATCAATTTGTCGGGTCAGAAATGGATCTTTCACAAATAACTGTAGCCTTTTTTTAGCTTTCGTGTTTATTGATTTTTTATTCATTAAGACAGGCAATCACTGAATCACAAAGGCGCAGCCAAATAAATTACACAATAAACCACACATAAAAGGTAGCACAAATTTGAGATCATGAAAAAAAACGGTTGCTCATGCAGCCACATTTCAAAGTCTAAAAATCAAACCTCCGTTTACGAAAATGAGAAGAAAGTTTACCCTTCTTATTAGCTATCTAATATGTTTCAGTTTCTCTGTTATTTTTAATAACATCTCCAGCTCCAAACTTAGGGCTTTTGTTTGAACCGCACACATTAATTAATACTTAACACATAAAAAGAGATGAGTTAAGAATTTCTCACTTCAATACAAACATTTTGTAAATGTTGAAATAGAAAAGTCATGTCATGTTTAAACCGATGTGTTGATGAATACTCCTCCCAACTTGGTTTCACCATTTCACATTCACAACACCATGAGATAATGGTTTCAGGGAATTTCTTACAGAAAGCGCAATCTGGGGAGTCCCTTCTCTTGATCTTAAAAAAGAAATATCATTAAAAGCACTTGGCCCATGAAATGTTTTGAAATAGAATACCTAAGGCGAGAATCAATAGAACATTTAAAATTCCGCCGATGACTTTTTTTCCCAGTCCAAATCCAGAGGATCGTCCGATAAACTCTTTTCCAAAAAGAGATACACTTTTCAGGAACACACTTATCATAAAATAGAATAAGGCATGCCTGGTATTTGCGGAGTACTAAGAAGTCTTCAACAACACTATTAATAACGTTCATTTATTCAAAGGGGGGTTCATCCCGCAGTAGGGATTTTTCACTCAAAAAATTGTATTTTTTTCTACCCTTATGAGAAATGTTAAATCAAAAATTGGATTCCAAAATGATTGCAACCTGGGTGTGATGAGTTTTAAGTCTTAATAGAAAAAATACCTCTATCACACCAATCCTCATAATAGAAGTACTGCTTGTTTGGATTCTTAATAGTCCTGTTAAACCATAAACTCTGGCAAGCCCCCAAATCGGAATAATTGATACCACAATCATTTTCACAGCTTTTTCCGGAAAATATACCAAGTTTCTTAAGAGGAATCCGCCATTTGAGTATTAATCCGTATTCAATATAGTCTCACGGGCATCTGTAACCATAACAATACCCTATGGTCTAAATGACGACCACTCAATTGTTTTTCCATAAACTGACATAATCCGCATCCAAAGAAGTTTCACCAGGACATTTTATGGGCTAAAGCGAAAGTATATGGGTCAATCATTCGAAAAGGCCACACAATGGGAAGTCATTGTCAAAGCATTTTTCTTTTTTACTCTATATTACCCCCATTCCAATGAACTTATAAACAATTTGTTTAAGTCTTAAAAAAGTTATAAGGAATTTGAATACACAAACCAAAGAAAAAAGATAGAGCAACTGAGGCAAAAGAAGACTAATAACAACAATTTTCCCAATCATATAAAGATTGCGGTACGCCAACAATTCAATGTTTACTCGATTTGATCAAGCTTAACCTTATAATTGAGATCAAACATATACTAAGCTTAAGAAAATTAATTCCCAAAGTTTTGAATCGTTTTAGTTTGCCAATTAGCCCTTGTGTTAGAAGGGGAAAATCTAGGGAACCCTTTTTTGCACCGATCCATATACTAGCTTCAGATTTGGACAAATTGATTTTACATCCCGAACATGCGCCAAATCTATCCAGTGTATCAAACAAGTTATCAAAAGAGTTAGTTGAACCATCTAAAAACATGTGGAGTCATCTCCAACAGGAATTTTTAACTCCTTATCCTCTATTGGCATACCTTAATGTTGCATTTTGTTATAGCGAGGGCCATCGTTTCAATCACCATCAAGAATAAATAAGGCTAAATGGGGCAACCTTGAAAAATTCCGCTATTCCATTTAATAGGCTCGGTAAAAAAAACATTCTAACCACATAACGTTTTTACATAATAAATTGTTTTAATCCAATTGATGAATGTATCACCAATTAAAATGTGTTAAAACTTGCAGCAAAAAGTAGACTACGCTGCCTTGAATGCTTGATCGATTTCAAAAGGTAAAATTATTGTGAAAGCTGATTAAGCAGAACATCTAACACAGGAATTAAATTTGGTAAATTTCGTTAAGGTTTCTTCATATAAAAAAAACCCTCCTTTGGTTGTGCGTTTTTTCTGACTCCCCTTATAGGGACGAGTAACGCCAGCAGGCAAGTTCAAAGCAGAGTTTGCGGTTTTCTTGTGCTCTTGTTTGTCATAAACCTTCGAAACATTATTGGTAGGTATTCTGCAACCGATCCAGTACAATTTGAGACAAACGCATATCCTTAAAAATTCTCCTCCTGTCACTTTAAATCTCATTCATTTATACTCTAAATGCAAATCACATTTCGTCGCTGGGCGGGAAAAGCTCATATGTTATTTTCACCGTTAATAGGCAAAACATCACATGTTTAAACGGTGAACATTGACCAACCCCATTGTAACATTTCGGAGGCACCAAAACGAATAATTGATGTACTGCAATGACAGAATGTTTTCCTTTCTAAATAGAATATTGAATATTATATACTCCAGATTTTGAATAAACTGCATATTTGGCTTGAAATTCAATCTAGAACTCGATGTTACCAAAATGCACAAATGAAGGTTTTAGCAAAGGGGTCACACTTCTTTCATATGTGGCTTTGCATTTGACTTCTGGAGTTACATGAGGTTTTTTCCGCCCAGCGAATGATTGGGTTAGTAATCTGTCGACATATTATTCTCTACCAACGAAGTAAGTTTTGCGTCACAGATAATGTTGTTGAATCATTCCAATACGCTGTGTTGTTTGACACTCATTAAGCACTTAAATTCTGTGCAATATCATGGAACGACTTCGGAGAATGGCATGCAATATAATATAGTCTGGCCACTAATGAACCACTTATTACAAACATGACCTCAAGGCATCCAAATCTCCGGCTTTTTCCGATTTTAGAGAGACGATCGGTTGTCGAGCGTTTGTCGCACGACGACAGAATTTAGCCTTCGTAACCATAGAACACGCGATGAGCTTCATAATGCAAATTGAATATCTCTCCGTATTTCATCTATCTATCACCTGAAACTATATAACGCGTTACAAACAGCGCCAAACACACAGCTTAATTAAATAATTGTATGTAAATTAATTGCAAAAGTTTTATGTATATATGACTTTTGTTGCAACTACAATTTGATTTTGGTGAGAATCAAAAGTTGTATCTAGGAAAGATACATGGGGAAACACCATAGTTTATGCATGGGTTTTTTGTATTTTTTGTGAACATTCTAAACTGCAATTGTAAAGTGTACCAGAAACCACTTTTAATTCACAGCGCCGTATTCAAAGTTCGAATTCCCAGCATCTTGCCCCAGAAAACAAAAAATAATGATAGTACAATCACTTAGCTGGTCACTTTAAATGACGATCTCACTCGTGGGCTATCCGTGACGGTCGTTTTTTTCTATCTACTCTACCCCCAAAAAACATTTCAACGATACCGTTGCTACCAAAAACCTTGATATAACTTAATCATATCTAATTGTACATTTACATAGTATCTATGGGAGGGTCGAGCTGGTGTAGCGATCGAACCTCTCACCTTCCCAATGCTGCACGGCCCGTGTTCGATCCCCTGTCGAGCCAGTGTCGTATATGAATTTGGTTGCCGATCCAGACTCGTCCTAGCAGGTTTTTCTTCTCCGAGATCTTCGGTTTTCCTCCTCCTGCATCTAAAATCGGACTTCTTTTATTCCCATGAATCTTCCCCTGCTGTTCTGGAGGCGTCCCTATGGAAGCAACACGTGTTCAACTTTCTTCTTGTCCCTAGATAAGGAGGCCTTATCTCCCAAATACACACTTCGTTAACACTTATACGGCGTCTAATCTAGGGTTAACAAGGCTGAACCCCAAATAACACCTGTCGTTATTTGGGGTTCAGCTTGTTAATTCTCAAGATAGGGCCCGTTCTTTGGGGTTCAGCTTTTTGCTACCTCATTTAAGAGTGTAAACTCAAGACTAAGCATGATAGGAACGTTACTTGTGGTTCAGCAGCTTTATCTCTATAGATAATCTTTGTTACCTCTATATAGGACGCCGTTTTAATTGGGGTTCAGCTTTTTTTAAACCCTAGATCAGGTCCGTTATTTTTTGGGGGTTCGCTTTGTTAACCAGATAAGGACCGTTAATTAGGGTTAGCTTTGCTAACCCAGATAAGGAAAGTTAACATCCAGATAGGGGCGTATTTGGGGTTCAGCTTTCTTATCTGGGAGATTGAAGGGTAACCTTATCCTCGAGAAGCGACCTTATCCCGCAGATTAAGCTTTGTTAACCCCAGATAAGGTCGTCATTGGGGTTCAGCTCTGTTATCTCGGGATAAGCTTTGTTAACTTCAGCGCACGTAAAAAACGACGGGTGTTCTTGGGCGCAGCATTGTTTAACCCTAGATAAGCTGCGTTAACTTTGGGGTTCAGCTTTGTTATCTCCAGTTACATGAAGGCGTTATCTCCTGTTAACCGGATTGTGTTATTTTGGAGATAGTGGCTTCCTTACTGGGGGATAAGGAAGTGATACACTTGTGCTTTCAATAGGACGTCCTTAAATTTAATGCATATAGCAATACCTGGGTTCTGCCTGTCAAATTCCGAATGTTAATAAATTTTAAAAAAAAATAATAAATATGCGAGAATTGATAAGTTAATTTGTTTTCTACGCCTCTTACGAATCACCTCGAGGAATTTATCAAGTAATTTGACAGTTAGGAATTCGAAGTTTGCTTTCCAGACTATTTTTATGTAAGACCATGTAAAGCTCACAAACACGTTGCCCTCTACAAATATTTACCTAAACGGAGCAGTTAATTATTACCTAAATACATATCCCCGTGTTGGTTAAGTTTTGTTATACTCGGGTCGTATTTCGTTAGAGGGATGAGAGTAATCCGATCACTTATTTGTACAAGATTGAAAATTGGGTTACGAAGGACAACTTTTTTTTTGTTAAATATTTTATCAACATATTGCTTAGTAGATTCCCTTGAGCATAGATTATTACGACAAAAAAATAACAATACTTTGACAATGCAGATCCAACATTGACAACGATTTTTTTTTATTTCCAAAATGTACACAAACTTCTACTTACTCCTTCAACTCCGGAAATGAAGAAAAGAAAGAGATTATGATATATACCTTGCCAATCTTTGCCATAAAAAGACGAGGATGTTACCACCACAACAAACCGATTTTAGGAAGTCGTTTTTGGCTCCAGATAAAAAAAGACCGGTGGTGCGGTCGAAATTTAGTCAACGCTTAAAACGTAGTATTTTGTGTACCGTGTACTCAGTGCTTCTCTTGGAGTAATTCTTATACGATTTTTGTTATTCCTTGTTGTCAAAGACGCCTCGTACTTTATCCACCAACGCGAGCGCGCCGATGGCGCGTGTCGAACGCCGGAAGGCGTGAGGCCGAGCGGAGCGAGGCTTTTTTGCGCAAATTGGTATTACCCAGTGCAAGCATAATGAGTCAATCAAAGTAATATGTGGTCGTCATCGTAAGCAACCGCCCAATTTCATCGATGGCAACGTTTTCAGATACTTGCCAATATCGATGAAGTTCGCCCGTCACAATTACCATATCGATTTTTGCACGGCTTAATTAGCATACGATTCAAAGCAAAATAGTTCACTCGACGAGTTCTTGACAGCTGCGAGTGCGAGTGAGTCCTACCCGTGGTCCGTACTATTTGAATGCAGATTGGCTGTTTTATCCCAGCTTCTGGCAGAAATAAAAGTCCCAGTAAAAGTTACTTCCGCACCTTCCCGCACAAACACACTGAATATGAGACTAGACTAGTGCATACTTCAGTCTTTTATCAAATAATTCGGTACGCAGTGTACCATTCAATTCACTCACGACATGACAAGGATTTGAACATTAATTAAATTGATAATCCTGACCGCGGTATCATCAGCCACGCCAAATGTGGGTGTGGCGAACTCCAAACTTCCAGCCAGAAATGAAATCTAGTTCACAAATTCACGCCGAGAATTTAGGGGCCACGCACCTCCTAGTCTAGACACGAACTTCCTCGGCAACTTACCATGACAAATTGACAAGGCACCTCCAACATACTGCACAATTAAGGCTAAACTCTCGGCCAAACCATGGCTGAACGATGCTATGAAACTACGTGTAACAATACAACTCGTTCCCTACAATGACTGAAATTCCAGTTAAGTAAACCCCCGTAATCACCTCATTACACGTAGCCATACTTCAAATACCTCACTCATATACTCAGCACCGGGACTCAGCGCAGACTGCAGCTAGCTCGAATATCCTACACCATGTACACCGGGATCATACCCGGGAAAAAACGATGCATTGTTGTAATTCTACCATGATTTTCACCGGGCCGTTTTCACCGCAGCAAAGAGTGTTCAGCCACTTTACATTCCCAGCTGCGGTATCGGGGATCCTCGCTGTCATGGCTGTGTTCGCTTTGTTTTGAATCCGTTACCAAAACTCAATAATTGAATGGTTATTGATCAGTTCCAATAACTCGTATTCTGGGAACTATTTTTAAGCGAACGATTACATCATCATTGACCAATCAACGATCGCTATAGTTTCGGAAATATCCCGAAAATCAATGAGTAACAAAGAAAAGGAAATATTTGCGAAATGCTTTTGACTTACACTAGCTTTGAGCGTTCCCAGAGAGGGGCGGATCCACACACAAATTGAATAAATAATCAAAGCCTTGATAAAAGGCTAATTTTTGGTCAATAACTTCGTAATATTTCCAATTAATCTTTTTTGAGTCGTATTTGTTTTTATTTATATCTAAGCATGTTATAGATGCCTATGAAAGCAACCGACATTAAAATTGACGACTGATTTTTTTATTTAAGTTACAAGGCAGAAGGCTGGGTTAGAAGACTCACACCACCAACTAACCTTTATTGAAATACACGTTTGAATGGCTTAAAATTAGTTCATTACCTTGTGCGTTGCCATTGTTCTGTCTGGTAGGAATGCGGGCATAGTTTTGACGAAGCGAAAAGGAATTGACAGAGAGTTATGTCCGATAGTCTATAGTAATACTTGTCAATACGTACAAAACAACTGGCCGGCAAACAAAGCACAGTTCAGAAGCCACAATTCCCGCCGCAAAAATACGCCAGCATTCCCAGCAGATATACCATGATACTGTGCAAGGAAACGGCCAAGAAAACACATACGTACGCGAGCGTATTTAGTCGCCTAAAGTAAATGGGAAAAGGAATTGTGGCGTTTTCAGCTCCTACTTACGCGTACGATCGCAGATAAAGCAGAATATCAACGAGAGCCCCTAACCAATAGACTAGTGCACGGGTCGTTTTTACAGGAAAAAACTACACATTTTGATGGTTACAAAATACTACTACTTTTTGATATCGCATATTAGTAATATACAAAATACTACCCAATTTCGATATTGAAAAATAGTAACATTTCAAAAACTACTAATTTTCGATATCGACAATTACTAGTATTTGAAATATACCATATCTCAACGCGCCCGGGCTTTTTAATTCTAGTATTCTTTTGCATGTTTTGAGGGATAACACCCGTTTACCCTGGAACACAAAACTCGAGTTTGTGCCACTTTCTTGTTGAGTGAAAACGGTGAGAGTATTCACATTAGCATATTTTTGAATAAGGGGCAAAACTTTGTTTTCAAAACCGCGAAAATTGGGCAAAAAGCACAGAAAATTCAATGAAGCCTTGCGCTACATCAAAACTTTTTAAATCCTATTTTATGTTGATATTTACTCTAGAAGACCCAAATTACATATATTAACACAAAACTTGCAGTTTTAGAAATCCTGTATTTTTACGGTTGTTGCAAAATACACGTCATTTTCCCATATACTTTGTACAGTAACGGTTTATCAAACTCCACGATGAAATTGTTTGTTTTCAGCACATAAAGGGTTGATTATTTTTAAGGTTACTACTAATTGTTTGCTTATATGCATGTGTGAACATATATCAGTAAAAAATATTGCTTTGGGTCTTTTATTAAAAAAAAATATTTTCTGAAACGACTTCCGTTAGTCCATGGGACCCTCCCTACTTAACTCATTAACGGCTTGGCCGATTTTGATTTTGATTTAAATGAAAAGAGAACATTTAAAAGTCAGACAATTCCAAAAAAAATCGGCGCAAAAATCCCACGCTTAAAGCGGTCATCGCGAAAACAAATTTGTAGGGTCAATAGGACCCCCCCCCCCCTTTGATCACTTGAGTGTTAATACTTAAGTGCATGGAACATGTGGACCCATGATTTTGTTTTATCGCGCCGTGTTAAATTCTTTTACCCAAGATATTTCAAATCGGCCATGGCGTTTTTATACTAATTAGCATAAATAATCGTATTAAAATTTTGAGTAGATATAATACTGTTTTGTTTTTAAGAAACCGCGCAATATTTTTATAAGTTGTCGTAAACGCTTGATCACTTGATTTTGGTATACCAATGTTTAATAAAATCGAGTGAGTCTGCCACCGTTGGAGTAGCAATGCACAGAGAAGGGCCTTGCACAATCAGGAAAGCAGGACTTATTGCACAATCTCTGGCTGGATCATATTTGTGAACTTCTCTGTTTGGCACGATAAGAAGAGAATATGATACGAACCACTGATTTGCCGGTTTGGTCTATTGCTGGCGGTGTCTTTGTTGTATATAAGGCCAAGAAGAAGAAGAGGAAAAAAGGTTTGTGACAGAAGACAGCGCGCATTTTTTTTTTCAAAATGGTCTTTTAGCGCATTAAGATTTTTTGCTTAATTCAATATTTTTGACAAATTCCGAACAAAAAATGAAGATTCCGAAAAAAATCTCGTATTTCGCATTAGCATTTTCTAGAATAAAAAAGAGCGCATTTCGAATTTTGCTTTCCACATTTTAGTTCTGAACTAACCTTTGGTTTCCTAACTAGTCCTCGAATGGCCTTACTTGTTGTGTCTGTTATTAACATTAGAACTTTTTTTTAAAACAAAATGCACGGGGGAGGTAAATCACCTGGAAAGGTCTTTGCCCGATGGAAACATATTAAGCAATATGTAGATAGCATTTTCAGAACGGAAAAAAAAAAGTGTTGTCCTTCGTAAACCAATTTTCCGATGTTGTACATAATATGAGATCGGACTATCTCTAATCCCTCCAACGAAACATGACCACGTGTATAACAAACTCATACAAGTACAGAGATTAAATCTTTAGGTAAGAAATAACTGCTCCGTTATAATTAGAGCTTTGTAAAATCCGTCTCATTTTGCAGGCAACGTGTTTTTGAAAACAGTACGTTAATTTTACGTTAAAATGTCGTCTGGAATACCAAACTTCCTCACTGTCCAAATTACCATCATACATTACACAAAGCATGTTTGAAACATAAACGAGAAGATTGGAAAAAAAAATATATTCGTATTCGCAATATTGGGTTATATGATTAAGCTGCATCCGAGTTTGTAGGTATAACACATATATTCGTTGAAATGGTATTTATGGTTTACCGTGGTAAATCGGTTAGGGTTACGAAGCAATGTAAAGAAGACTTAGGGAGTCCAGTAGTGATAGAAAGAAGGCTGCTACACATATCAATTCACAATAAAATACCTAAGAAGGATATCCGACAAACAAGTCTTCCTAATACATTCTACCAAAAATCAAGGAAGCATGGGCGGGACGTGCTGCCTGGAGAGGGTAATAGATGGACCAAGAGAATAACAAAATGCAAACAAACCAACAAGCTGCCTGACCCCATACAATGTCTCTTTTATTTTTAGAACAATATTAAGCGGTGGCGACACATTTGACAAAAGATATAAAAGGTTTCAGGGAAATGCAAGTGAGCTATCTTGCAACAATCAGACAAATCCATTGCGGAAATCGTGCCATATATAGGCCTCACAAAGGTCATGGTTTGTATGTTATAGCGCCCTCTATATGGCAATTCTCCATAGCAAGACGTAGAGAACTAGATTTTAAAAAAAGTAATATTTGCCCTCAATGAAAGTTCATATTTACACAAAGGAGCAGTGGAACATATTCCCAATTCAGTTGCAAAAAACTGTGTCGCCAGCGGCATTTTTTGGTTGATTTTGGTTTTGTCAATAAATGAGACTTTCAAATAGCTGTGAAGCGGAAAGAGAAAGTGAGGTAGGCAAAATGGAGATGGAGGGATGACACAACATTTTACATAGGGACAACATGGGCAAGACATGCAAGAGACCGAATAAAAAGGGCAATGGTGAGGAGGGCTAAACAACAGGTCATTATGGAGCATAGGTAAAGGTAGCAGATAGAAAAAAACAGACACCTGGGTGTGATAGTCATTTTAAGTGTAAAATATAAACAATCCTCGTCTACCGAAGATGGGGGGGTAGTTCCAAGTTGGTATTTTTTTCACATCGTAAAACACCCCGCCCCTTTCGTGGCCCGATGATTTAATGCAATAGTCAATTGAAATTTGCGCCCCTTTTATACAAAAACAAACACA